>CABFWB010002268.1:68411-100007 GCA_902151455.1 Timema bartmani | reverse complement strand
AAAAAAAAAAAAAAAAAAAATTAAAAAAATCCAATTAAAAAAAAAATGTTTATTCAATGAATATTTTCGAAAATTTTCATCCTATAGTCGCGAAATCACTATTGCACCCTAGCTATGTATAAACACAACGGTAAATAGATCACGGACGTAGCATCAAGGTGGACTATGAGAATAAGTCCCCCCTAAACTTCTATAAGAAAAATAAATACCAAAGTTGTATATATTATTGTAAGATTAAAAAAGCTCCCAAAGTGATAAAACCTACATAAATGCTTTTTGCACATAGATAATATTATTTATTCCCCTTCCCCTATTGAGACTCACTTTACTTTGTAGCATATATTATCTTTTTTTTCTATTTGTCATCAATCCTTTCATATTCCTACCCTTCTATACTACTCAATGGGTACCTCTCCCAACCTCGAGAAGAAGCTAGTCTCGACAGGGTTGTTAATTGTATTTGTGTTTAGATGCGGGGATAACATATTAATAAATCTGTATTACTAATAATATTATGCATATAAACAAACAATTATATCGTAAACCAAACTAAATATATTTAACTTCTAAATGCTAGTTTATTAAATATTAAATGTTTTGTGAAAGTTCTAATTTTTTTGTAAACTTGGCAACGTTGCGATTTTAACTCTTGCTAAGGGTGAGGGGGGGATGAAGAGGGCTATGAGAAGTTTTGGAAGTAAGAGTTATTTCACGTACAAAGAACACGATTTTTTACAGGTGAATTAAAATAATACACCTAATATTTTTTTTAAGTGATAATATGTTCATGAGAAACCTTGTGGTTTCTTCGTTTGGGCACTTTATACCTTTCTTAAAATTATTGTTATCTACTTTTAGATTTTACTTTGAAGACATTCTTTGGTTTAACGTGTGCTCTAAAATTATTTAAAATATATTTAGTGGCTATCTAAGTTTTGAAATGGAAGGAGATGAACTGATAAATATGTATTGTTTAGTTTGTCACTATACAACTTACATATAATGTGAACAAAATGCTTGATTAATATAATATTACTAAACTGTCGGCTAGAACTAATATTGGATATAATAGGTTAGGCGATTTTAACTAACATTTTAGTTTCCCCTTTTTCATAATATATTAAGTAAATAAGGTTCCATATTTTTTTATATAATAAGTAAGGTTTTATTCTTGCTTATTAAATTTATTTAATGAATGTTTTATATGTTAATTTTTGTGCAATAGATTTTTATTTATAAATTGATTAATCTATTTTTACAGTATTGGGTTTTATATATCAAGGTTACACGGATTTAGTAATTTATTTAGTATTGGTAAATATTGAGCCAGCTACCGCGTTTATACAATAAATACAATTGAATTATATTGAAACAGATAATTCCCAAACTACTTAATTACTGGTTTCAAAGGTGTGTACATAGTAAATACGCATTACCCCACACAAGCCATATGCGTGTTGGCTATGGTAATTAAAACATCTGATTCACTTATTTCTGAATGTTCGGCTTAATTTATAAAATGAGTTCCGGAAAGGTATTTTGTGCCATGTTTTAATCACCGAAAACTACAATCTAAAGTAACTGCTGTATCACAGTCAGGTCCGGTCCGTCCATTAGGTGAACATAGGCAGTCGCCTAGGGCGCAAAGGTCCTAGGGGCGTGTTTAAAAAATAATAATTCTTGTGTTTGAAAAAATAATTTCATAGATTAAACAAGCCAATAATTATTTATAAATACATAAATAGCATCTAAACATTTTATCTAATATTAAGAATAATATATTATTATTATTAGCACCGCGTATTACTACCCGTTCGGGTTATACGCACTTACGCTAATGTGTGATTGTGAGATGAAGTGGAGGACCTAAAGTTTAACTTGGAATCCGAACCACGGTGGAGGCCTGGCATTCCACACATAAACAAGCTGTGATTAATACACGTCTTTTTAGAGGTGAAGGAAGGGTTTGGCAATCATATAAATCTGTGTCAGGACTGAGGATTGAACCCCGGACCTCCAGCGCTGAAGTCTGACACACAGTCCAACCGACAGGTCACAAAGAATAATATAAATATATATATATATAATTTTTAAGTTTTATTTTGAACTGCGTCTTACTACCCGTTCGGCTTATTCGCCTATGTACTAGTTACTCTAATGTGCTAGGGATGAGGAAGGTTGAATTTAGAGGACGTATACCCGAAAATTGATATTATTTCAGTCTTACCCCTTAAATGTATTCTCCTTTATAAATATAAACCGCGTGCGAATTTGAATGAAGGGTCTTAATGTTAAGAGGTTGCAAAGGATGTTTGCATTTTCAGTTTTTTAATCATGAAGCTATTTAATTTTAAGCGGTATCAAAGAATGTTCTGAGTTTCACCTTTAAGGTCAGCTATGAATCTCTTTATCGACCGGTAGAAAATTACTTTCCAAGGGTGAGGTAATTGGTCGCCTCATTTATTTCCATTTATCAGAAAAGATGACTATTCGTGAGAGTGAGACTATAGTTATCCGAGAACTGCTACCTTTCTTGGAGAGAGCTCAAATTACAATAACTCAGGATTACAATGCTATTTACAAGCTTGAAAAAATGCTAAAATTTGACAAGAATCTAAAAAAGGCATTCAACTGAACATCTGCCTTTCAAAATGAAAACGAAGCTTTATTTATTGTGGCTAATGATGATCTATTTGACATTGCTCGCGTCCAACCGTTTGACATAATACCGTGTAATGAAGGCAAGGTATTCCTAAAAGCCCAAAGAGGGAAAGATCACCAAGGCTTTATGGCAGGTGTTGACATTAAGCCGACAAAAAAAAGTATAGCGTTTGGAGTAAAGCAAACGTAGGATAAGATTTGAAGGGAAAATGTGATCAATAACTGCAAAAACTGTTAACCTCTGTGCATTTTGAACACAGTTCAGATGATGTTTTAAAAATATCAGAGTCAGAAGGGGAGAATGAATCTACTACGCGATCTGTTACTAAACAAAATAAGTGATTTGGCTAACTCTTGTGGTCAGAAGTGAAACAGCTGTAGCTCTGGATCGAACTAAGTCTTCAGATAAACAAGTTACTTACATTATAACTGCATTTGCAAAAGGTCTGGGACAAACTGTAGAAAAGCTGGCCATAAACCAGTCAATCCGCAGAGCATGAATGAAATATCGTGAAGAAGCAGCGTTTGAGATTCGTGAGAAGTTTTCACCATCTGTGTTTTAGCTATCCATTTGGATGCAAAGATTTTGCCAAGTATTACAGAGATATACATTTGTTATATTCTTCCTATTATTGTTTCTGATGCTGGACTAGCAAAACATCTTGTGGTTCTTAAATTTGAGTCTGTAAGAGGTAAGAACCAAGACAATTGGATGTGTGAGTAAAATCAAGTATATTAGACACAACAGCTAGCAATACAGGAAAACTCAATTGGACATGCACTTTCTTGCATCAGAAGCTAAGATGTAACATTCTATACTTGGCTTGTTGACATCACATTATTGATATCATTTTAGAGAAAGTTTATTCGGACTATATGTTTTATAAGTCTTAAGGGTCTGATATTGCTTTATATGAATGATTCAAACTTCAGTTTAGCATAACTGATAGCTATGATTACCATACTTTGATAAGTTATGAAGCATTTAAGTTCCAAATTGACCCTTAAAAGCAAGAACTTGTGACCTGTTTGAATCAACTTTAAAAACACCAACCAAGAAGTGATTACAGGGAGCTGCTTAAACTTTCACTCATTAAAAATTAAGCTATACCACCATTCGGTGTAAGAATCTTGCAACCAGGAGCTCCTCACAATGCAAGATGGATGGCACGACTCATTTTTTTATTTAATATTTTCTTGTCTCGCCTTCAGCTCAACTCCGAGTAGCAGAAGAAAGGGGAATTTGTCGTTTCATTACCTTTGGATTGATGGTGTATATCAGATCGTTGTTTACAGCCTCACACATCGTTAGTGCACACAGAAATGACATTAATTTGATAATAAGGATCTCCACATTCAGGCACATAAATCATAGAATATCAATTGCAGCAGCAAAAGCATTTTTACAGCACCTATGGTTTGTTAGTAAAGAATTTGTTGGCTTCGTCTTTTTGATCTATTAGTTTCTGAAGAAGAAAAGCAGATTATGTGCCAATCGACACACGTACAGGGAGAAGTAGTATATGAGATGTTGAAAGGATAGAGATGTAAATAGATGAGTCAGTTTTTAAAGGATTTTCTTAGTGCTAAAAAATAACAACAGTTTTTTTTATATCCTCGCTCTTTCACAATCACACTTGAAAGAACCTCCAGTAGAATGGAATAACAAATATGATTTCAAGGCCGTTCTGGAGGTTGTAAAGGGCCTTCGAGTCATTAACAATTTCGCAGAAAGAAGGATAGTCCTGACGCAAGACTCCAACACAGCAATTACCATATTAGAGAACTAAAAGCAATAACTTTTACAAGATATTGAAGAGCATCATTCAGATTATATCTCAACCAAAAAGAGAAAACATTGTAAACAAAAAAATGATAAAGTTTTTGTTAATATTAATGTTGCGAAAACATATCTGTGTTGTTTGATAGAATATGGTGTTTAATTTACTTTATTAATATATTCTCTAAATAGGGGATATTTTTTAACTTTTGTGATCTTTGTGCAACTCCTAAATATATTCCTATCGAGCTGAAATTTTAATGTATTAACTAACTCAAATATATGAACAAATTAAGAGGTTAGGGCAGGTTACCCCCTATATAGATGAGGACCAACATTATATATATATATATATATATACATACAGATCTATATACATATTATAGTCATAAGTAAACATATATATCTGTTTAATTATAGTCATAACTAAACATATCGATATGTTTATTTCCTGAAGGGAATAATTTAGATAAAAAATTAGAAACGTATACACAACAATATTAATTAATAGATATAAGAGTTTTTAGTTAGGAGACAATGGAACAGATTATATTGTATGTATATATGTAAGTATTTTGTTTACCTTATACAGGTGTACCATCATTTCGGTATTCATCATTGAATTCTTTTCCTTATTATTACTATTATTACATTTTTTTTTCCACGTAGTTTTTATTTAATTATCTCAATTATATTTTTTGTACGGTATTTTTGCATCCCATTATTATTATTATTATTATTATTATTATTATTATTATTATTATTATTATTATTATTATTATTATTTTAAGGGCAGTTCGCCCTTAGGGCCCTGATAAACAATTTGAGTGGGTAGAGAGGCTGTCACCTCGAATAAGTAGTGTACCAAAGGAAAATGCACAAATTAAGTAAATATATAATACTGTTTACTTAAAACTTAGCGCCAGCACCACAAATAAAAACATATTTACTAGAAGAAAAGTGTTCACTGGAGACATCAAAATTCATCCGAAGCTTGCGAGCTTTCGAGTAAAGTTTTTAAGGGTTGGTGTCTAAAGAATTGAGAAGAAAAATTTAACTATCAAATAGCATTCAAACTCAAACTTAAAAACAATCTTAGACCACATCTTCAACGCATATAATCTTATAATATAGATTGTAATAGTACTAAGCCTGTACGAATCCAATATTTTTATTTGTAATTCAAATCCGAATATTTTCTTACCAACTGTAATTGATCCCTAAACGGATATAATGATTTGGAAAATTCGAATCGAAAACTAGTTTTGTTTTTGACGAATAAAATCCATAAAAACAATGTTTAAGTATTGAGGTTCTTAAAGTAGAATCTAATAATGTGAGTTTATCCGTTAAAATCAAGTGTACTCTATAACTTAGCTGGAATATGATGATGAAATGTTTATGATTGTATTTTTAATAACGAATTGATGCTGGCTTTTATAAAACGTTAAATTAGTCTTAAGTTTATCTTTTAGATTCAAATTTCGAACTAAATTCCATTAAGTCCAATTTTAATCCTTTAAATATTAAGATTTGGAATTTCAAATCAAATAAGAATATAAATAAGATTCGTATTAAAAATTTGGAAGCTTCACACAGGCTTAATTTAGTGCTCCTTAGGAGGGAAACTAGTGTACTTACAGTCATAACGTTGTGGCGGATGGAGAACTTAGTTAGGACTGATCCAAGTTGTGTCTTCATGAAACCAGAAGTGACCCCGACTCGCCCAACCAGCCAAGGTTGATTCCAGTGATGTGCCCAAACTTGGATCATCTGACCGACCTCTTCTGAACTAATCAGCCAACTGGCCTCTCAAGGCTCTCAGAAACACTCCTACACTAGTTATTACTTGCTAGTGGTTGTATCAACGTAAACATGACTCACGTAAGGCCATGTTTCTCATATGGGACATGGATATTATAATTATCCTAATGTAAAAACGATAGTTTGGTTTATCTTCCCGAAAGGATAGAAATAAAATGTGATCTGCAGAATCATGCCATTTTTATCCTTTAGTAACAGAGCCATCGATAATAACCAGACATAGAATCACTGGTGGATCCAGAATTTACTTCAAAGTGGGTTGAAGAAAGGTGGTGCATGGAAGTCAAAGATTTCACACATAACTAAAATTACAAAAATAAGTTATTTCATGATAAAATAAGGTAAGCGAATGTGTGGATACCTTATAATTATTAGGAAATAAAAGATTCCCACTGGATATTATATTAATATGTTGCCAGCTAAACGATTTTTGAATTTTTTTTAAATAGATAAAAAGAAGTATCAAAATAAGGTGGGTGCACCCCTCCACTGAATCCACCGCTGAATAAAGTAGGCCCAAATTTTCTATTCTGTTTAAAGGTTACACTATCTGAGTATATTTTAATAGATTCTTCATTGACACAATATTACAGCTAGACTTGTTTGAAATAGATTATATAAGCCCAAATAAATTTAATTTAGGTTAAATCAAAACTATGTTAAGCTAATTACAGTGTAAGCTAATTTAAATAGGCAAGTATTTATTTTGGCAAAATACACTAAATCATACATTTACACTTTTTAATAATCTGTTCACTCCTTTTATAATATTCTTCTTAAATCAACAGCCTGAAAGTTGGTTTGATGTAATTTTTATCCATCCAGCGTTGCGCTTGCACTCAGCCCTTCAGCTGGTTAGTGTTGCCTGCACCATCAGGTATAAATCCCTGTTACTAGGGATTTCAGGAAGTTTGGTGGTTTCCCGTTGCCTTCCACGTTTAATTTCTATGAACGAGCTTATCAATTTTGTCGGAAAAGGTATTAAACCTAAGGATTTTTATAGCTCAAGAAAAATCCGTCAGCTCTGACTGGGTTTGAGCCCACGAACATTGGGTCCTGAAGTGCGCACTTTACCCAAAGATCACCGAGGTGTACGTACACCTTTTATAGTATGCACTATAATTTCAAAATTTACCATTTAATGCCAATTTCCATAACCATAGATCATTGTTTCATGTTACTTTTATTTCCAAACATGATAAATTATAATTTTTCAATTTTTTTTTATCTCTTGTGCGGTTAATTTGGTATACACACACAAAATACTTAAGTATCAATGAAATCCCAAAGTTAAAATGTAGCTGTAACAAATAGACTAGATATTATTTTTAATTTGTTGCGAGCTTTTTAACATACATTTAAACTATGTGGGTTGGGTAGTAACCAATGAGATTTAAATTTCATTGACGTTAAAAATATTTTAACCTAATTGCTCTTTTTAAAATTTTTTCTGTTAGCACCGTACCTTACTACCCGTTCGGGCTATACGCCCATGTACTAATTACACTAATGTTTTAGGGATTAGAAAGGTTAAATTTATAGGAAGTTTACCCACATTTGCGTGGCAGGATAGTGAAAAATCATTCAGTAAAAGCCACCCCAAACATACCCAACTGGAATCGAACACTGATCTCCCCGTCTTTGGCCTTTTGGTTTATTGAGACCAGACCACGCAGCCAACGAAGCGGGTCTCCTTTTTAATTTATTGTTTCAATATAGATTCATAATTTCAATGATCAATACATTGGGACTTGTTTGAATTAAAGGTTTGCTTATAAATAGGGTACACTTTCTGCCTTTCTCCTAAATAGCTTCAAAACAATATAATTATTAAAAACTCATTGGCCTCATGTGTGTATATTAAGAAATATTAAGCCATACAAATACATTATGAGTCTAATAAAGCATTTTCAATTTTATTGGTCATGAGAATCACGGTTAAATCGTAGCACAATTTTTCCTTGAACTCGCCTCCCCTGACCCTTATCAGGAGATCGGGGGGGAGGTCAATGCAGGGCCGTAGCTTGAGGAATTGGCGCCCCCCCCCCTCTCAACCACCCCGTTTCCGCCCAATCATATCAGAGCAGCTGATGGTGTCAGATTGTATTGTATACCTGTTGCAGATGTAATACATTAGCTGTATAACAAAAATTTTGCTATTATTATTGTGGCTTGCAATTATTGTCCCGTTGCTAATTTGTATTAAATAATAACAAAATAATTTTTTTGCATTAAATATTTATTAAAATTTACTATTTTTTACTAAAAATTAACTTAATCATCTTATTCAATAGCCTGTGCTGATAATATGAGCTTAAATAGGTGTAGTAAAGAAAATAAAAAATTGTAAATAGTTTGAATTGAATGAAGAATACTTTTTGTTTATAATTAATTGCTACCTCAATTACTTATGAAAAACTGTAGAAGTAACATTATTTAAAAGTATCAACAGATTTATTTAATTCTTACAATTTACACCTTTCTAGCTTTAACAGCAGCAAAATCACTTACTATTTCATTGTAATTAATATTTTTAGCAATATATTTTTCTATTGATAGAATTGCCAGGTGTGTTAACCTGTCTTGACCCATTGATGAATTTGAGTAATGTTTTATTATTTTCAGCTTACTAAATCCTCGTTCACCAGACGCATTAGTAACTGGCAATGTTAAAAAAAATCTGAAAACAATTACTAAGCTTGGATAAGATGTGGCTATGGACATTTTGTGTGATTAAATTTAATAGGTCAAGAGAGGTTGCTTTTGAAAAATCCTGACTTTTTTCAAATAAAGAACTGGCCTGAAACTTAACACTAGCTATTTCCCCCTCTATTTCTGAAGCATCCAGATTCTTATCATATTTATTTGCTAAGCATTTTGCACTATCTTTTAAATCTTCTACAGTCGTAGATTGCAAAGACTTGCCTGTTAAAAAATTTAAAGTCATCTAACACGTCACTAAAACATTTAAAACACCATTCCATTTGTTCTAAGACTTTGTCCAATATAACATGAAAGTCCAGACTGAACCTTTGTTTTCCTGTCAAAACAATGTCCTCACTTTCTTCCAAAGTCAGACTTTTCCTCTTCCTTGCCCTTTTCTCCTCGAAGAAGCAGTCAATTTCAAGAGATGTTGCAGCACAGATGTTTGATGCTTCATCCAGTATAACATCCTGTATCTCGGATGTCTTGTAAAGCATCTTTCAATTCAGTCAAGTGACTAACTTCACGGTCCACGGTCATATCTTTGTGCTGTAGATGTTCATTCACGCGGGAAATCTGATTTAGTATTTTGCCCCACATAACAGAGTAACAAACAAACTTTAAATTAATTTGTTTAGTAAGATTTTTAACCACTGATAAACAGTCATGGAATTGAGGGTTGTTAGAAATTTCCTCTAAGGTCTCAACGACTTTATCAGGCTGTGCATAAAGTGCACGAACAGCAGAATATTTGAATGCCCATCTTGTATCACAGTGACGCTTGAGAGTGGTAGAAAGTTTGTTGGATAATATTTCCCACCTTTTGAAACTGAAAGTAAATAATTTGTACAGTTATTGTACTGTTCCAAAAAATGTGATAATTTATGGAGACACTCCAGCAGCGTGAACACCAACCAAGTTCAATGAATGAGCAGCACATGGTATAAAACGTGCATGGCTGTTAGTTTGTGTACGGGCCTGAACTCCTGAATACTTCCCTGCCATATTTGAACCACTATCGTATTCGGCAATTATGAATATCAAGTTCATCGGCTTCTACTTTTTGTAAAATCTCTTCAGTTAAGCTAACATCCTCTGAAACTTCCACGTACCTAATAATCTGGCACATTTGTTCGTGATGGGCTACATCTGGCCCATATAACACTTGGGAATAATTCATGAACCAACCTACATGCAACAAACCATTTGGTTAGCTTGTACCAAAGGATGGCACTCATGCCATTTTCCAAAACTATACACATATAGCCGACAATTAAACAGTAATCATGCTTTTCAAAATAAAAGACCTGGAAGGAATTATATCGAAAATTAATTATAAAAAACCTAATCTCTTTTATTCTCAACAATAAGAATAAATACAGCTGAGACCAGTAGCCTTTTCCTATATTATTCTAAATTAATATGTGAATTACAATATTTTAGTGTCCCTCGTCCTAGTTGGCGACACCATTCCTATGGTATCCAACATGGCTATGACGTCTAGGGCGCTTCTTCTAGTAAGTTGATAGAGATACTCTGATTGGCTGGTCTGACGTTGCTTGATGACAAATTAATAGTGAAGAATGTTCGAACGTCTCTTCTTTCTTCATAATATGTATAAATAGTGAAAATGGCAGCCACTGGAGGGAAAGGTAGGAGAAGTATTTAAAATCATCCAGAGATATGTTGGCTCGGTGAGAGTTGAACACGTGACGTTATGTTTCCTCCCACGACTGGCAAATCTATGAAGTGGGGGTTGATCAAGCGCATGCGTAGCCCAGCTTCGGGTCTCAGATATTTGATGGGGATGGCTGGCCTCAGTGTAAGTTTCGTGATTCTTGACGTGAGGTGGTCTTGGTTCGAAGTAGGCGCGGCTCAGTTTAATGGGACACGCGAACACAGCACTGCTTTAACAGAGAGTAGATCGTGGTGAGTATTCGTTTGTGGTTGTATAACAGATCAAGACGTAGAGTAATAAATATGCCACGTGCCGTAATTATGAGTTGTTCTTGTATTGATCTAAAAGTAGTATAGCCCGGCATAAGGTTGACACAAGTGACTTTGGGCAAATGTTTGCAATACATAACCTTCTTCTAGCTGTCACTAACCTACAATCCCTCCATAGATGATCTATAGATACTCCTCTGTGAGTATAATGAGATACAGTATATTTATGAAGAAAATCACGCCTAAGATCCAGTCCAAGGCGTTCTCTTAAGTTAAAGGGATTGATCTAACAATGCTGCCTCCTTCTAAGCCTGCTTGGATCCAAAATATTAAAAGAAGTAATTCAGTGTCATGGCTGTGGAAACGAGCAGATTGTATAAAACCTGATAACGGCCTTGATCCTAATGAACACGGCTGGTACTTAGAAAATGAAAGGTACCACATAAAATGATACGAAGGTCCAACACCCGCAGAAAATCTTGAAACTATAACAAAAAAGGACAATGAAAACGAAGACGAGGAAGGTGATTTTGATAGTGATGGTAGCTGTTTCAATAAAAGTGAAGAGGACATTCAATGACATTTATTTGTCAATCGTTTTCACAGAACATAGTTTTTATTTTGTAAACTGTAAATTTTTTCTGATGAATTTTAAAATATATAAAAAAATATATTCATAATAATTTTTTATGGTGTTAGTATTGCATCATACTCGTCCTGTTTTAAATTTGGTAAAGATCATTTGAACATGTTCAAACTGTAAATATTACATTTGATCATGTTCAAAACTATCTGTGAATCATATCAAGATATATTTAGGTTGGATACTTCTGAAATGAATGATCCTTTGGTAAACTGTAAAAATCATCCAATCCTGAGAAATTGGACTCATAACGAGATATCAATCAAAATTGCCTAAGCATTTGTGTAAACATCATGTCATTAAACAGTCTCCTAATCCTCATTAAAAATGCAACTCTATTGTTAGTGAGTGTTCTTTCAAAACTAGTGTACTGTAGTTTTTGAGTAAATCATGGTTAAACGTCTCACATAGGCACACGAAGTATTTGTCAATACATTTTAAACATTTCATAAAAAATTAATATATGTATCATAAAAGGGTGCGAAGTTATGCTTATTTAAATGTGGTAACTACATAATAGCGTGCCAGCCGTATTGATGACGTCATCATGCAGCTTTCCCTCACCACATCCACCACTCCAACCACCACTGTAGTTTTGTAAGACTCACTTTTCTAAGATATTTATGTCATACATAAACAAAAAAATATTCACTAAGCTATTGCATTCGATTGGATAAATAAATTTTTCCTTGTTCTGGGACTTCTGCTTTTAAGCATGAATAATATGTTGATCACACATTAATTATTTATTTGGACAAACAAGAATTATTGTTTTACAGTGTTTGTCTAGTGTTCACAAAGCCTCAAGTAACTATCCTTATTCAAATTACTGTAGCTTAGGTTATAACGAGTCGGATTTCGATTTTGTTCACGAATATATTTTCTGGTTCCAGCTCATATAGTTTCGTGAGAAAGGAAATACCTTTTACTTAACTTCTCGTAAGCAGAACTACGTCTCTGTATTTCTACAATCAACCTGTCGATAATGACAATGAAGACGATAGCTCTGAACTTTCCCTGCCGGAGAGTTCGAACTCGTTTCCATTTATTTCGTTGAACTTTTCACTTACGTTTCCTCTTCGTGTCGTATGCAAAAGTATCTTCACCGCATGTTTTCAAAGCTTTTGTCTCGTAATGATCAAAGGTACCAACGTTCCTTATCTCTTATAGGTATCCTACCAATTACAGAAAAAGTTTAGCGACCGTACCCAGATCGATGTTCACAGATTGCAGAGATTTGCTCACGCTGTTGAATCTTTATAGGATGTCTTTCCACAGTAGGGTCAGAAAGACGTTTCTAGAGAGTCGAGTGATTTAAGGAGCCCTGAATCCTGAGAAGCATAGCTGGTTTTTATTTGTGTCACTGGCGATAATCTGAAGTCTGAATAACTGCCACGATCTCAGCCCAGGAGCAACAGAGACTTCGGCAGGCATCGTATCGAGCATACCATCTTGTCTGAGAAAGGCTCTTCCCAACTGTTGAAATTGGCTTTAGTTGCGATACCAAAACTTCCCATCTCCTTGTCGAGGCCAAGAAAAAATTATACAATTCCTGCAAAGTACCGAATAAAAATATCGCGGCCTCGCAGCACTCGGCAGCACACGACCCGACAAGATTCAGTGAGGGAGCTGAACCGGCAACAAAAACTGCCAGAGGATTCACTGCTTTTATACTAGTTTGAAGAATGGTATATACACCCGACATGTTGCTCGCGTTGTCATAGACAATAGATTATTGTCGATATCACAGAAGTAATTTTCAAGGTCTCGAGTGCTTTATGGCCACAATTTGGTATTAATTATAGAAGGAGCTCGACAGGAGATTTCTCTACAGGCACATATCGTACAATGAATGAAAGTTGATCCACGTGAGAAATGTCCTGAGTTCAGTCGAAACGGATGGAGAGATAATTTGCAAGCTTTGTCTCAGTCACGATCATGCTTATTACATTTTCTGAGATGATATTGATAATTTCTTCGCATATTCTAGATGAGAGATGTGATAATGTACCGCCCCCGTTGTTTCCGAGGTATTTTATGTGCGTGTCCAAAAATTGATCGAATTTGTCCTAAAGTTCTAGGGTCATGTTTGTTATAGTTCCCATTCTTTCTTGATCCAAATCTCTCCTGTGAACCTCAAAACGCCAATCCTTGCGCAGACGGTGAACTCACAAAAAGCCTAAATGTGCTTCAGAACCTCCTGCCAGTATTTTATCTATTCTTCCGTTTGAAGAGCAAGACTCTTGATAACTCTACCACCAGTATTCTTGCTCACCAACATTGTCACACATGCTGACCTGTGACCTTCTGAATGTTCATGTTCATCCATTCTTTGACCTGAGTTTTCCCAGTCATTGTCTTCTTATTTAGCTTGCGACCCAATTCTCCGAAATCTTACAAGGGGCTCAGAACACGGTACCCTAGCTTTTCAAATATCCTAGACAAGGCCGAGGTCGTGTTTCACCATTAGAAAATGTTCAGCTAAAGTGTGAGATGGATATATACCTGTTTGTATCTATATACTAGCACTTTGAGTAAGATAAATCGGCATCCATATTTTGCTTCACATCATGGTGGACGAGGTATCGGTGGATGGCATCGCCTAATCGGTAAACCTGCATCCACATGGAATTCATAGTTTTCAGAATTTTCTACAATGATTGCTGCAGGATCTTCGGCGTTCCAATTTTAAGGCAGCTCGTCACAGTCAGTCACGTTTGCCAGCTGATGGTCGTCGCTAAAATCTCCAGAAGCTGATGCACTGATACTGGGTCTGGAACTAGTAGCGGCGAAGAACGCGTCCAACTTAGGAACTATTTGAAGAAGTTTTTTTACTTATCCAATTTCTTCGTATTTCTTTGGGCCTCAATATATTTTTTGTTGACATTAGACTTAAACATAATAAAATACGGTAGATTATTTTTTTTTAAGTTAACTAGTTAATTGCAGAATTTATTTGAGATTGTTGTCACACTTAAAAAAAAGAATTTTTGGTGCCAGGGCCCCCTCCAAGGCTAAGTTGTATAGTAGCGCCTAACTCAGCTGAAGGTTGATTTTGTTGGTCAGTTGGCCTCACTGTGTACGATACTTTTAGTGTTTGTACTAACATGGACTTATGTATAACCTTCATGTATAATTCATTCATAGCTTGCATTTTATGTAAATGAGACATCTTGAAATTGATGATTATGTCTGTAACCAATAAAGCGTTTTATGTCTGCAGTGAATTACCAGTGATTCAAATTTGTGGATACGACTATCTTGTCCTGTAAAGAAACAGTTATCAATATGGAGTTTAATAAACCAAAGTCGCTTAATCTTGCTGGAGACTTGGCGAAGAATTTCGATGAATTCCAGGAAGAAGTCCTAGAATATTTTGAGGCGACAGAAACTGGAACAAAATCTGCGGGTGTGCAAATAGCCAAGCTAAAAAACCTATTAGGACTATATGCTGTAAAACTTTATAAAACCTTAACTACCATCAAACCTGAAGAAGGAACAGTGAATGGTATATTGTCTGTTCTTAAATCTCACTGTATTCCGAAGAAGAATGAAACCATCCTTGTGTTCAAATTTTTTTTAACAGGAAACAATGTCTCAGTGAGCCGTTTGAAAACTTCTACCCAGAACTCAGAGCTCTTGCCACGCCTAGTGAATTTGGTGACAAGTTGCTGCGTCTGCAAATAATATTGGGCGTGAACTCAAAGTCAATAAAACAACACCTTCTTAGGGAGGACACTACCTTCACAAAGTTGTGAAATATTGAAAATCAGTGGAGCTAGTAGACAAAAATTTGAAAACCATTGAAGATGGAGAGTGATATATTTAAAGTTAGTAGAAAAACAACCACCCCCCAACCCTCCTTAGTGTAGAATCAGTGCCGTCTTCAGAAAATAGGACAATCAAGAAGTTGGAACAATCTAGAGCAGACTGAACCGTTACGTCCCGACCCCAAAGAAAATCTTGGTGTGTCAAGAAACAAGCTTAGTGAAAAGTTTGTTAGAACAGTGTGTTATCGATGTTGTTATGAACATCCAAACCGGTCATGTCCCGCTATTAATAAACAATATAATCGATGCTGAGGTATGAACCATTTTGCCATAAATTGTGTTGCAACAAATAGTTTTTATAGTGGTTGTAGTGCTTTTGAACTAGGAGCTATGAATGCTGATAATAATGTTGTTAACCAGACTTCAAATGTTGGTGAGTGTAATTATTTTTGTCAATTTCAAGATACTGATGGTTATTCTTTGCCCCCTGTTTCAGGTTATTCAGATATAGGTTTTCTTTCAATTATAAATTCTGTAAATACCAATCGTCATTAGTGAATATCATTGCTAATTAATTGCAAACCTGTACTTTTCAAACTAGACACAGGGGCAGAAGTTAACATCCTTCCTTTAAGGTCTTTGCAGTCCATTGGACCCAATTATAGTTCTAGGCTAAGTGCTCCTAAAACTCATATTGAAGCTTTTTTGGGTTTTGAGATTTCACCTGTTTGTGAAATTTGTCTTCCTGTTTTCTATGAAAACAAAACACATAGCTTGGTGTTTACTATTGTCAATTCAGTTAAAGCCGTACCCTTACTTAGCCTTTCATCTTGTGAGAATCTCAATCTCATTACAAAAAATTTTGTTGGGGTTCTCAATACTCAAAGTAAACCTGATTTTCAAAACTTCTGGAATTCAAACCAGGCTGTTTTTAATGGCCTTGGATGTTTTCCAGAGGTTTTTGATTTAAAATTTAAAAAATGCGCAATACATAAAAGTAGCCCAACCCGCAGAGTTCCCCTAAAAATGTAAAGTAAACTTAAGGTGCATATATATGATTTTGAAAGACGTGGCATTTTTTAATGTTGTTAAGCTGGTGAATGGGTGAACAATCTATTAATTGTAGAGAAACATAAAACAGGGGCCATAAGGCTGTGCGTAAATCCTAAAGATCTTGACGCAAATTTGGTCCGAGATTATGTGTTGATTCCCACTCTCAAGGAGATAAGGTCCAAAATTGGCAATACAAATATTTTTGTGTATTTGAATAAAAAGATGGGTTTCAACAAGTTAAATTGAGTAAAGAATCGGCTATTCTATGTATATTCAGCACCCCATTTGGATGTTATCGGTTTTTACGCACCCCATTTGGACTAAGTGTGCTTCCTGAGTACTCCCAAAAGATGACTCATAAATACTTCGGGAATATTGGGGGAGTATGTGCATATTTTGATGATGTTTTATGTGTAGCAGACACAATGGAAGAGTTATGGAAAATAGTTAAACAGGTTATTCAGGCTGCTCGTGAAAACAACATAGTATTCAACCTTGTGGATAAAGTTAAATTTTTAGGTTTGGAATTTGATAAGGATGGAATTCGTCCTAATGATACTAGGGTTCAGGCTATTCAGGACATAGAATTACCTGCTTCAAGGAAGGATTTGCAGCGTATTTTGGGAACAGTCAGGTACCTAAAACCATTTGTACCCCACCCGTCAGATATTTGCACCCCATTCCACGAACTTCTAAAAAAAGATTCCGAGTGGTCTTGGAATTCCTCCCACAGTAAGCAGTTAGAGCTTTTGAAAAAGTTTATAGCACAACATGCATTGTTGACTCCTTTTGACCCCTCCAAACCCATCAACATAAATGCTGACAGTAGTCAATATGCCCTTGGTGCCACTTTAATGCAAGATGGCAATCCCATTTTATATGCTTCAAGATCGCTAACCACCACTGAACAAAATTATACTCAGGTGAAAAAAGAGTTGCTTGCTGTCTCATTTTCATTCTAAAGGTTCCATAACTTCGTGTATGGCCACGAAGTTGTAACTGTTCATACAGATCATCCATCCATCCATCAATGTAAAAGCCATTGGTAAAATTACCAATAATCGTCTCCACCACCTTAGGCTGAAACTATTGCTCTATTCATTTACACTCAAAGATTTAGCAGGCAAATACATCCATATAGCGGATTTATTATCCTGAAATTGTAAAAATATTCCTTTATCTGTAGATGAAAGTATGAACGCATAGTACATGTTATAGAGACAACATCCGATGTTCAACATCCTTACTTGCAAAGTACAAGGAAAATACAGTTGTGGACTCTGTTTTGAGAAAAGTCTTTAATTATTACATTAAAGGTTGGCCTAAGTCATTGTCATCAGATTGCTCAGAGCTGAATCACTATTTTTCCCTCAGAAAATACATCACAGTCCATGATGAGCTTATTTACTATGGTGAGCCTCTATTAGTTTCATTTAAACTGAGGCACTTCACCCTTGAGATCCTTCATGCAATTCACCTCAATTTTGAGAAAGTCAAGGCTCAAGCGTCTCGCAGCTTCTATTGGCCAGGAATCAATTCTGATTTGAAAAAAATTATACTTGCGTGCCCAGCATTCAGTCGACTTCAACGCTCTAAAATAAAGGACCTGCTGCAACCTCATTACATCCCTGATTTTACCCTTGGTTAAAGTTGCTTTTTATGGTGATAGATATCTGGTTATTGTGGACTACCATTCGCGGTGGTTTGAGGCTGAGAAGGTCCCGAGTAAGTTTGCTTTCACTGCTATAAGTAAGCTCAAAACAATAACTGCTCGTTTTGAGATTCCCAAACAATTCATGCCTGACAACCAACCTTTTGACTCATTCAAAGTATTTGCTCAATCATGGAATATTGAATTAGTAACCTCCAGTCCTCACTATCCCCACATCAATGGTTTGGCTGAGAAAGCGGTTGGAATGGTTAAATTGATGTTAAAAAAAGGCGCAATATGACCGTGGAGACTTTCCACTTTTCCTTCTGGATTATAGAAATAGCCCAGTGGCAGGGCTCCTATATTCACCTGCTCAGCTTCTTCAAAATCGCACCCTCAATTCTAGATTGCCTGTACAGGATTCCCGCTTGAAGCCGGAATCAATTATTGATGATACAGTGAATGTGAAAGTAGGGCATTCGTAACATTATGAAAAAACTGCTCGATTACGTGAGCAAACCTTTTTAACCCTGAGCAGTTTGTCTTTATTTGAACAACAAACTGCGATTTTGGGAAGATGGTAGTGTGTTTAAGATACTGAAAAAGGGATCATATCTGGTGTGTATAAAAGGAAAACTTTATAGACGAAATTCCCTTCATATTAGACCTAGGCACTCTGGTAATGACATTTCCTGTGAAGATCATGATAGGATGAGGCGCTTTGGTGATGATAGGGGTGAGCTTGAAGGATTAAAGGTAACACCACCATCCTCTCCTAATAACAAGCCAGAGGACATAATAGCCTCAACTTCTCAGTCTCCTAATTCAGAAACGAATACTATGCCTCTTGGAACTAGTCTGCCTAATATTGTTACAAGGTCTGGTAGAGTTGTCCACCCACCAAAACGCGTATAGTAGTGCTTAACTCTGCTTAGGGTTGATTTTGTTGGTCAGTTGGCCTCCCTGTGTACGATACTTTTCGTGTTTGTTCTAACATGGATTTATGTATAACCTTCATGTATAATTCATTCATAGCTTGTACTTAATGTAAATGATTTGTCTTGAAATTGTTGATTATGTCTGTAACCAATAAACTGTTTTATGAATGTTAATTTGTTTGTGATATAATAAAACCGATTGCACAGGCCAAAGTCTGGGCCTGTGTATTGAGGTGTTTTTTCTAGATGTTTTCCCACTTTCCCTTCACGCAAACTAGAGAATATTTCCTCTAAATTCTATCATCCACATCCCTACTCCATTAGTGTGTAATTGAATATACAGTAACGAAGTGTGATGATAATTTTTGGATAAGCTGAGTCATGAATACTCATAAAGTGACACACTTAACGATGTCTTAAATGGGATTTTTATGAAGTTATATAAAACAGTACTGGCAGACTACTACTACTACTACTACTACTATTACTACTACTACTACTACTACTACAACTTATCATAATACAAATAATAGTATTAATATGATATAAATTCATTTTTTCTATAGCTTATGTGAAATATCTAATTTTGTTCCTGATATTTTTCCTTTTAAATGCACTTTTCGTTCAAAAGACAAAGCCTCAGGAAAATTATTTAACAAAAAGTTAACTGGATCGAAAGTTATTGTTGATGTCTACAGTGTCTCCCATTTTTTCTGTGGTAGGTACATACATTAAATCCTAAAACACAGCGTATATAATTATACTATAATACGAAATTTAAAACAACTCAATAAAATAGTAAAATTCAAGTCACAATCACAAAACCAAACTAATCTACACCTAGATAAACCTTTTTTAAAACATTCTGAATGTTCAGAATGTAACAATCACGAGTCATTGATAGCCAGCTTACTGGTCGCCTTCGGTTGCTGTGATGAACAATTGCACGTGCATCACACTCTATAACTCTCCACAAGCCTGATTATCAGGGCACGTTAAGTGAAAAGGTATCGTATCAGCTTATCTTGTCAAAAGGATACTGACACATTCGCTTCACGCGTTTGAAAAAATTTCATTATGCTTTTAAAAATGACCATTACAATTTCAATTATATATCTGTTTCATATAAGGGGATGATTTCTTTTCCTTTTTTCAAAACCTTTTGGGATAACTGAGCATATCCTGGCTACCGTGACGCCTCGCTACCAGGAGTGTATATATATATAATATAAACATATATTTTACTAATTTACTTAAAATGTTTTCTAAATTAGCAGACAGGTATTATATAGGTAAATAAAATAAAGAGTTTTAATTTATGAAGTAGAGAATAGACTAGTACCTAGTTAAGATGAGTGGTGTCTGCAGTTGCAAAATGGGCAAACCATAGTGAAGTCAAAGATAAATCACACGTTGAAAGCTACGTCTATTTTAGCAAGTTGGGATTCAAACATCATCAACATCTATTCCACCTAAATAATATTTTATTACTTAAGAATTTAGAGTAAATGCACAAAATGTGTGATATCACTTCATGGGTTAAAAGGCGATTTTTACAAACCTTAATAATTAATTTGCTATGACTTACTATAAATTTATAAAGTCTAGTTGCGTCCAGTTTGAGTCTGATATTTTCATTAAACGCCAACAAATATAAAACAAATAAGAGACACTATAAATACAGTTACTATTCCAAGTACAAAATGGCGATACACAAAAATCTTCTCCCCTTTAATACTCCAAAATTGTTTAGAAACTTCTTCTCCATTTTTATAAGCTCCTTGGACATTGTGAAAATATAATCAGCTGACGTCATGGCGATAAACCATTAAAATTATTTGATGTCAAAGTCAGCTGTAAAATATAAAATTTGGGTTTAATTACATCATGTATTATTTAATCACTTGTTAATTTGTAGTTATGTTTGATTCTTCATGACAACAATCTCTCCATTTAAAGGTAAATAAAGATGTTGTCTTAGGCTACTTTTGAATGGATGCAATGTTCGAATTTGACATTTGCATTCAAGGCCTTTCACAGTTATTACTAATGTTTTCAATTACAAGCCATAATCATAGTTGTTGTTCGTTTATAATATTTATTACATTTGAAATTTCACTATTTTAAATTGTAATTCTCAATTTTTTTAAATCGAAATTGATCTCAAATGAGAATGAAAAAAGACTGCCTATTTATATGGTTGCCATTATTTTATCAATATATTTTTCTGTAGTTTTTCAAGTAGAGTGTAAAATTGCTTTAAAATATTTCGAATTGGATTTTAGTTATATTAATAAAACACAGTTTTTTCCTTTAATTTGTGGATTTTATGATATGAGCATACCTCTTTTTTGTGCAAGTGTTAATTCTAACAATATGCTGTTTACATATTAAAAAAAATGAAGTCTTATTTCCTCAATTACGTATTTATTATACATATATTTAACATATTACATAAATACACACATCCACATAAGTTAGGTAGGGCCATCTTAAAAAATCTAAGGTGTAGTTTCAGTTAAAAAATTTCTAACCAGAACCTATGCCTTTTTTTTTTACTGCCAGATAGCCCTGTACTGTTTGTTTTGACTCTTGTGGAGGGTAGATAACGTCTACAATTTCTTTTGAGAAACTATTTTTACAAAATAAATATTATTTTATCTACCGGTGTTATTAATTAGTCCTATATTGGATACAAAAAACATCAACCATCAAATATTTTGACAGTAGTTAAATAATTATTGTTTTTGGGTATTGCACACTTTATTTGTCCCATTCTTGTCCATTTCTTTACTAAAATATCCAAAATATTGATATCAGCCATACATTAATTCATAAGTTAAAATACATTGAATAGATTTGAACCAAAAAAGAAGAAAAAATAACTTTTAAATTAAATAAGAAAAAATTCCACTCACCTAAGTGACGGGGTCCAGCTTAACTGAACTTTTCATGTGTTAATAAATTAAATTTATAATTATATATAAAATAAACTTTTCAATGTAAAACTTAAACGGGGATGGAACACATTATACAATTATGTCAAATCTATATTAGTGCACACTGCGCAGGATCACAGAAAAACTACACGTTATTGTCAATATTTACATTTTGAAAGTGATTTGGGTGATGTGTTTTCGAGTTTAATCAAATATAATATTTAACAATAGGCTAGTGTAAAAAAATTCTTAATTTTAGTGTCATTCATTCCTACATACTATAGTGTGCATAATAAAGTGTTTCAAATATCTACAAATTGTACCATCACAATGAAAAAGGACCTAAATTGGGGTGAATAAAACTTACTAAAGCCTTGTTTTCTAAGACAATTAAAATGTTTCTAAACATTCATTCATGAAATATTGGTTAAAACTTTTTGCCAAAATATTCATCCATAACAACTTTGTGTGGAATAAACTTAATTTAGTAATCCATCCCAAATTTTATCATAATTTAATCTAGGCTGGGTTAGTTTTTTATTATAAACCACATAAAGGATTTTTATTTGGTTTTGCAAATTATGATTAAATAAAATATATGTTTTCATATATGATTGTTTTTTTAAGTTGGCCATTATATAGTTCTTAAACTTATATTAATAAGTTTTATTTCATTACAACATAATACATGACATCATCATCATCATCATCATCATCATCATCATCATATCATTATCATATCATCATCATCATATCATTATCATATCATCATCATCATCATATCATCATCATCATCATATCATCATCATCATCATATCATCATCATATATCATCATCATATCATCATCATATCATCATCATATCATCATCATCATATCATCATCATCATATCATCATCATCATATCATCATCATATCATCATCATCATATATCATCATCATATATCATCATCATCATATCATCATCATCATATCATCATCATCATATCATATCATATCATCATCATATCATATCATATCATATCATCATCATATCATATCATCATCATCATCATCATCATGTCTTACTACACGTTCGGGTTATATGCACTACATGATATAAAATGCGATAAAAGTTTTATACCGGTACCTAAATTATTATATACAGATTTGCACTGTTCATGTAAATGATTAGTTAAGTTCGAAATAGATTTCTTCTAGTTACTTTGGTTTGTCTTCACTCGCCATGCCTCCATTCCAGAAACTCCCTCAATGTAGAACGGGTGTTCAGAAGCCAATCTATCATTGCTGCATTTAAGTTTTTTTCTAGGAGTCTCTTAAGATAGGAAGTCTTGGAGAATGTAGAAATAGGCTGCTACTTTTATGATGGCTTTTTTTCATCAGACTGATCTGGTGTGGTGTCAGAGAGAAGTTGTACTTATTTCTTGTGTTGTAATAATGCAAGTCTCCATGTTTAGTTTGGCTAGTTCTTGCATATTTGTGTTGTAGCTAATTTGGTAGCCTACATATGAGGGTTAGATAAAGCTCTGTGTGAGAGTTTGATTAATTTAACATCACTAAAAGATTAACAATCTGTGTTTGATAAATATCTGGTCATTTTTTGGGGGTGGACATTTATGCTTACTTCAATGTTCAAATGGTTCATGAAATTATCAAGAAAATGGTGGAATGATATAGGCCTTCTCTGTGAAATAAGTGATTTGAACAAACATTTTTTAAATTATGAATTGAATAGTCTTAGTATTTTGACAGCTGATGTTTTTATGTGTTAAATATCATTTAAGTTATAACAGTGTTTAGTAAAAAAAATCCTTTTTTAAAAATAAATTGTAGGCGTTTTTGACCCTGTAGTGTTTGATTTGACATTTGCGGGCAATTTAATACATTGCTACAACACTAAATTTTCCTAATGGTTTACTTTCTTCATCTTAAGCCCAGTATTCATTCAGTTTAGTTTTTGTTTCATTTTCTACTTAGTCTAAATATTAAACTGTTGCTTTTAGGACCAACATAATTTACTTGAATTTAAGGATGATTATTTTCCCACCAAAACACTTATAAAAATTAAATTGTCTACACACTAACTTAACTTAAGGTATTGTGATCATCTAAAAAATCGAACTCGAGAAGTTGATGAATTTTGATGTTTATACCCCCGAATCCAAAAAAGTGGTTTTTGAATTCCCGGCGGTCTATCTGTCCGTCTGTTTGTCTGTACCTCGGAGTAGAGCCTAAACTATTTTACCGATCTGACTAAAACTTGGTATTAAGAGTTTTCATAGGGCTGCCCCAAGGGGTTTTTGGAGTTGGATATCTAAACCTAAAATTAAGGGTATTTTACTGAAGGGCAAAAAGAGAAAAAATTGATTTTATCAAAATCGGCTCTAATGATTTTGATTAAATCTCATTTCCAAACATTCATCAATATTAAAAATAAAATGGCTATAATTCTCAATTTTTTGTGAAAATGACTTCTGATGTGTAAATTCTCATTTTTGATCATATCTCTGTAACTATTTGAGATATTAAATTACTTTTCATTGCAAATATGTAGGTCTATTTATAATAAAAATCTTTAAATTGAAACATTTTTTTATAAAACCAACAATTTTCAAGCTATACACAAATATATATGTTTTTTAACTTTTTGAACATTTAAGGTAAAGTACCATATTGCGACTGTCAAAAAAATCTAAATCAATATATTTGTAGGTGTCAACTTTTCATGACCCTTCAAACCCTTAAAAGTGGTTATTGCGATGCTGTATGTCTGTTTAACCCTAAAATTAAGAGAAAAGAACATTTTCCTCAAAATTGGCTATAACGATTTTGATTAAAATTCGTCTATAGGCGTTGATTAAGATTATAAACAAAATGGCTATTTTTATTTTTCTATGAAAATGACTTTTAGGGTACTTTACAGAAGTGGAAATTTCCATATCTCAGCAACTATTTGAGATACTAAATAACTTATCATTGCAAAATAATAGCACTATTGAAAATAAAAAACTTATATTTGTAATTATATTTTTATAAAATCAATAGTTTCTGAGATATTGGCAAATATATTAATACATTTTTGTGAGCTTTAGTTGTACAGAGATACAACTTACGTTTTAATGCAATAATTCTCTAATGCTATAGAGTAATAATTAAATATTAGTAAGTCTCTCAAAAAGTTTGTTCCTTTTCCTTTAACCTCTTAATGGGAATGTTTGTACAGCAATGATTTATCTCTCATTTTAGACTCAATAGTCAATATTTCCCTTTTTTATTGGTCAAAATATTTAAATGAGGAATTTAATAACAATGCAATTACCTGAAGATGTGCAACACATAATAAATTGTCGAACATTTTATCCAGAAGTCTAAATTTTAATATGAAGTGTTGACCCTTGTAGACCCAAAATCGATCTTTTTTATTGGTCCAAATATACAAATAAAGACATTAATTCTTTAAAAATAAAATTATAAAATTTAAACCCGGGAGTAAAAGGTCTTACGTAAATATAGCACAATTTATGTTTGGATTTGATGGTGTATATTATTTAGTTTCATTTATATTACAAGTTTTGAGTAAAAATATCCATTTTTAAACAATAGAATGAGAAAGTCCTTGCGGAGCTCTGCACCATTTATTTATATCTAGTTTTCACACGTTATTTAAATTATTTAATGTGCACTTTCTGAACCAACTAATATATCAGCACATGAGAATTTCTATGAGCGAAAGAGCTTACCAACTTTTCCGGGAAAGGTATTCTCACATACTTTTCAGGATTATTTTAAATACCATAATCATCATGAGACCATATGCTTCACTTCCCCTCTGAAGGAAGTTGTACTAAAGATTTTTATTGCATAGTAGAAAACCATCTATTCTGGTTGGGTTTGATCCCATGAGCATAAAGTCCTGAGGCAAGTACTTACCCCACGACCACCGGGGTTGACTTTTACATGTTGAAAGCTAGTCATAGTCTAAGTTTATTTACTGATGTGTTTCAAATACTACGTAGGTCACATGTGATTTTTAAAACGATATCCCCATGCCTATTCTCCACAGACTCTTTTCTGCCTGCAGTCCTTTCAATTGTTTTAATAAACATATACCTACATTTATTTGTTTTACACTCTTCAAGGATTTACTCACTTATTTAATTTGTAGTTGATCTTATAAAGCTTGTTCCAATAATAATTGGGGAAACTTCATATATAAACACTATCTCAATTAATCTACTAAATCTTCCAAATTGAGAATTTGGGTCACTATGACGTGGTCATCAAACTTGTGTTAGCTAGTTTGATAGATGAAGTAAATAGATATCCCTACCTAAATTAAAACTTTTTTTTTGTGCCAGAGGTCACTCTTTGCCTCTCTCTTCTTATTTGACACACACTTCACTTTTTATTTGACACTTTCTTCTCACACACTTCATTTTTATATGACACTTTCTTCTCACTCTCTTCTTTTTTTATATGACACTTTTGTCTCACACTCTTCTTTTTTTATATGACACTTTTGTCTCACACTCTTCTCTTTTTATTTTTATTTGACACACTCTTCTCTTTTTATTTTTCACACTCTTCTCTTTTTATTTTTCACACTCTTCTCTTTTTATTTTTCACACTCTTCTCTTTTTATTTTGCACACTCTTCTCTTTTTATTATGCACACTCTTCTCTTTTTATTTTGCACACTCTTCTCTTTTTATTTTGCACACTCTTCTCTTTTTATTTTGCACACTCTTCTCTTTTTATTTTGCACACTCTTCTCTTTTTATTTTGCACACTCTTCTCTTTTTATTTTGCACACTCTTCTCTTTTTATTTTGCACACTCTTCTCTTTTTATTTTGCACACTCTTCTCTTTTTATTTTGCACACTCTTCTCTTTTTATTTTGCACACTCTTCTCTTTTTATTTTGCACACTCTTCTCTTTTTATTTTGCACACTCTTCTCTTTTTATTTTGCACACTCTTCTCTTTTTATTTTGCACACTCTTCTCTTTTTATTTTGCACACTCTTCTCTTTTTATTTTGCACACTCTTCTCTTTTTATTTTGCACACTCTTCTCTTTTTATTTTGCACACTCTTCTCTTTTTATTTTGCACACTCTTCTCTTTTTATTTTGCACACTCTTCTCTTTTTATTTTGCACACTCTTCTCTTTTTATTTTGCACACTCTTCTCTTTTTATTTTGCACACTCTTCTCTTTTTATTTTGCACACTCTTCTCTTTTTATTTTGCACACTCTTCTCTTTTTATTTTGCACACTCTTCTCTTTTTATTTTGCACACTCTTCTCTTTTTATTTTGCACACTCTTCTCTTTTTATTTTGCACACTCTTCTCTTTTTATTTTGCACACTCTTCTCTTTTTATTTTGCACACTCTTCTCTTTTTATTTTGCACACTTCTCTTTTTATTTGACACACTCTTCTCACATCCTTCTCTTTTTATTTGGCACATTCTTCTCACGCCCTTCGCTTTTTATTTGGCACACTCTTCTCACACCCTTCTCTTCTTATTTGGCACTCTCTTCTCACACCCTTCTCTTTTTATTTGACATACTCTTTTCATTGCACTGTCTCGCTCGCTCTTTTACACTTTCTGTGTTATACTTACTTACTCTCTTGATCACTCTCATTTTTTATTCTCTGATGTGATCTCTTTCCTCACTAGTTTGTTCTCTGGCGCAATATCTCCCTCACTTGTTGATTCTATGGTGTGATCTTTCTCACTTGCTAGCTGGCTCAATCTCTCATTCGCTCTCTGGCCCGATCTTTCACTCTCTGGCACAAACACTTGCTTTTGGAACCACCAAACCCGAAATACCTATATCAAATTTGCATAAAAACGGTGACCTGGTGGTCTAGGGGTAAGGTGTCAGACTTCTGTGCTGGGGGTCTAGGGTTCAATCCTCGGTCCCGGCACAGATTTATCTAATTGCCAAATCCTTCCTTCACCTTTGACAAGACGTGTATTAATGACAACTTGTGAATGTATGGAATGCCAAGCCTCTGCTGTGGTTCGGATCCCATGTTAAACTGTAGGTCCTTCATTTCATCTCGCAATCACCCTAACATTACACATTAGCGTAAATGCATATAACCCGAACAGGTAGTAAGACGCGGTAATAATAATAATAAATTTGCATAAGCAATGAAATTCATGGACTATATTTCTTTGATTATGTTTAGTAATAAACAAAACACATTGAGTCACACTCTAAACATTTATTTTCACATTAGAGAAAATACTATTCCCCTCATGTCTATGTTTTCCCTACTATTATTAATAATGAAGGATACATAGTTTATATTAAAATTCACACATTTTTCAGATGGCTATGGATGGTACTGAAACGGACAGCATGTGCCATGTAAAGGCATCTGATTTGTATCCTAAACGAGAACTACTTTGTGATGAATGTGAGCTAGTTGTACCATTCACACCTGTGTGTGGGGAAGCAGTGGAATACCTTGGACGAGATGTAGATGTTGTTATAGCCCTTTCCAACTACAGATTTTATCTCCAGCTGAAGGATACATACTATAACATTCCTTTGGGATTAATCGACCTTCTGGAAGTGAAAGACATCTTCTTTCTTCATATTTTTTGCAAGGATGCTCGATCTCTTCGGTAATTTTAGTCAAGCTATTTTTATTTGAAAGTTGATAGCCATATTTTTTCTTATGTTAAGTAGTTTTTTCATTTTGTACTAATAAATAAAGCATGGAACAAACGACAACTTGAAACCTTAAAAAATATCAAAAAATTCAGTGAAGTAGCTGGGTTGGTTCTCTTATTTATATCTGTTCCTTGTATATAAATATATAGCTGTCACTGAAAACATAATTGCCAAACCATAAACACTTGAAATTATTTACTTTCTGGCCTTGATACATTCATAGTTTAATCTGTCTTTAATTTTTGTCATTTCTTACTATGTTAGTTTCAGTTTTAACATTTATTTTATCATTCTAAAATTATTAATGATTTGAATACCATATGAGTAAAGCAAATTTTACACACATTTTTCTTTTGTCATAGATGCTCTTTCTCCACAAATGAATATTGTTTGGAATGGCTTGGACGTCTAAACAAGGCTACATCGCCACCCAAAAATATTGAGTCATTGTTTGCATTTTCATATTATGTTTGGTCTATTGAAGATGGTGGGGAAGAATTGTGCAACCGTTTGGGAAAAGACAATTCATTAAGCTTGAATGAGGTTGAAAGACTGAAGTTTGATCTACTTGGAGCTTGGCGTATATCTCGTGCAAATTCTGAATATAAACTTTGTCCTTCATATCCAAAACAATTATTAGTTCCTGCATGTATTACAGATGAAACTCTAGAAAGTGTTGCAAGATTTCGAAGTGCAAGAAGAGTACCAGCAGTTGTTTGGCGGTTTGTAAAACAAAATTATATAACATTATTATGTTTTTTACCACTATATTTGACACAATACTAACATTTTGAGGTTTGCCATTTTTGTGGGAAATTTTTTGTGTACATTATAAGGTCTTGTTTAAGAATGTTAATGTGTAGGCTATTTTCAATTATATATACTCCCTAATATTTTCTGAGAAGCCAAAGTTAAGTACAGAAAATAGATATGCTCCATCTCTGCCTGAAAGTAGTTTATTGTACCTGCTTCACATAAAGATCAATAATATTAAATAATTTAAATAACCACAGGGTCATTCCTTATGAAATCACACAGAGGTGATTGCATATGACTTTTTGAATATATATATTTTGCATACATGTTCATTCTTATTCCAATGATTACAATTTCTTTTTTTTTTTAATTCTTTGAATTGGTTTTTCAGTTTGGCCATTTTTACAATATAGCCGATGCTAAATTTGATGTCCACAGAAACCTAAATATCTTGGGAGCTAAAAGAGCTAGAGACTTAGGACAGGAACTATTTTACTGTGTCAACCCGCCTCGGTGGCGTAGTTGGTCTAACGCGCCAGTCGTGTTGAGCCAGACCACCGAGGACGGGGAGATCGAGGTTCAAATCTCGGTCGGGTGAACTGGGGGGGTTTCTTTAAATCGTTTTCCACTCTCCCTCCACGCAAATTTGGGTTCACTTCCTCTCAATTCAACCTTCCCAATTCCTAATCCATTAGTGTAGTTAGTACTTAAGCATATAACCCCAACAAGTAGTAAGACGCGGGGCTAAATAGTAATAATAATAATAATAATAATAATAATAATATTTTACTGCACTTAAATGGGACTACATTTCATGCAATAACATGTTCTGACCAACTTCAGCCTGAGTGGCTTAAAGTTAACCTGAAATTCTTTATTGACTTTATTTAAAAATAGTTTTCAAGCCTTCATAAACTTATGAGAGGGATGGATCTAAATCTTCAAATTTTCACCAAAAGTCATAGTCTGTGAAATCTCAAGACTTAGAACCCTTCGCCTCTTATTTTATTAAATCCTAAAGATGGGCACTTGCTCAAATTTATGAATATTCAGGCCTTATATCTCAGATGGGAAACTAGAAAAATTTGAAACATACAGGGAGTAAAGTATTGTATAATTGCTACTTGTAGTATAAATTCAGAGTTTTAGATGGGTCAGATTTTATTTCTTTAGCCTGATTAATAAGACCCAAAATTTCCCTAAATTATTTATAGATAATTTTTTTATATAAACTTCGTCAATTCTCATAATTATGTCTCAAAACCACACTCTGCTATGATTAAAATGACACACATACACACACTTACTTGTTCTGAAATTAATTACCATTTGGAACTACTTGGAGATGCAACAAAAAGTAATCTGGATAAAATAATATTATGATCTTAAGGTATTGTGCAAATCTTGTAAAACAAATTTATTGTTTGTACTTGTTATTTTTCTAATGGAAGAAAGATTGAAGTTAAATAGCCTTATTAATTATTGACTAGAAAACCAAAATTTTTGACTGTAGAATTTGGAATTTTCAGGGAATACAAACATAAAAATGGGTTTAAATCCTGCAATATATCCTTGTCAAATACTTATGAAAGTTAAACTAAAGACTAAAAAAATGCCATGAAAATGTTTGTTTAGAACTTTTAACTCTATTGGTTATCTCAACATTAATTGCATATTTACCATTTATTATAAAAAAACCTATTAGTCTAACAATCTTACTAAGCCAAGCTCATTCATCTCATGCGCATTGATAATTAACTATTACCTAAAGTCAATACCAGCATTACAGAATGTATTTTAAATACCAGTTGTTTTACTTTAAAGTTGTTTGATATGTTTGGGCCTAGGCATACCGGTAATGGTGCTGTGATAGCCCGATGCAGCCAACCTGAAGTGGGTTGGCTGGGCTGGAGATCCTCTGAAGATGAAGACCTTTTGAAAGCCATTGCAGATGCTTGTGCCTTTGACCAAGGTCATTTACAATCTGAGAATGGAGAGTCTATACTCGACTTAACTAACAGCATTTTGGCAAAAGAAGATATATTTGTTGATTTAGATCGTAAGGTGAGAATACATTATTATTATTATTATTATTAGCACTGCGTCTTACTACCCGTTCGGGTTATACGCACTTACGCTAATGTGTAATGGTAGGGTGATTGTGAGATGAAATGGAGGACCTACAGTTTAACGTGGAATCCGAACCACGGTGGAGGCCTGGCATTCCTCACATTCACAAGTTGTG
>CABFWB010002268.1:0-67171 GCA_902151455.1 Timema bartmani | reverse complement strand
TATTTCATTCTGAAATAATGTTGCAAATAAAATGTTTTGATTTCTTTTGTTATAATGAACACTTATAAAATTTAACTTCGAAACATAAATTGTTTGACAAATAAAAATTAATAAGTGATTAATTTTATATTTGATCGTTGTTTAAATGTTTTCGCTAGACTTTGTTTATAGTAATTTGTTAACTTTAAATTCACGAGTAAATGGAAGTTTCTAAACTGATAGTTTAGGTCATATAGTCCCGCGGGAGTTTGACTAAAGTCTGTTAGCCAAACTCTCGCGTATTTTAAAAATGTCTAAAATTAATATTCTTTATATTTATTATTTGAATTGTTTAAGTCTGCTTTAAGTGATGCAGTGCAGACGCGTTTGAAACAATATAATAAGGCCCATAAGGCTCTTATATAAATCTTACAAATTTATTAACTGATTTATTATTTATTTATGTATTCTTTTCAACACTGTGGGCTGTTTATCTCTTAAAGACTAGCCCATCTGATTGTTTGATATGTCTAGTATTAGATAAGTTCTCTCTAATTAACTGCGCTAAATAACTGTTTATTTCTAATATGATTTTCCACTGAACTCAGTACGATTATTGAGACCATGTAATTAATTGAACTCTAATTGTTTTTTGCTTTGAACAAACCATTTATGGTATTGTTGTTTAAATCTTGCATTTCATGTCCTTTATGTAGCTTACTAACCTCCCTCTACCTTTAAGTTATTGATGGTCATAAGGAAGGTTGGAGAGAGGGGTGTAACAATATATATATAATTAACAATGTGGGACAAGGGAGATTTATATATATATATATAAATCTCCCTTAACGGACACCTCTAAATAGCGGATTGCTCTTTATAACGGACACCTCTTATAGCGGATTCCTCTCTATAACGGACACCTCTCTATAACGGACACCTCTTATAGCGGATTCCTCTCTATAACGGACACCTCTTAATAGCGGATTCCTCTCTATAACGGACACCTCTTAATAGTGGATTCCTCTCTATAACGGACACCTCTTAATAGCGGATTCCTCTCTATAACGGACACCTCTTAATAGCGGATTCCTCTATAACGGACACATCTTAATAGCGGATTCCTCTCTATAACGGACACCTCTTAATAGCGGATTCCTCTCTATAACGGACACCTCTTAATAGCGGATTCCTCTCTATAACGGACAGCTCTTAATAGCGGATTCCTCTCTATAACGGACAGCTCTTAATAGCGGATTCCTCTCTATAACGGACACCTCTTAATAGCGCATTCCTCTCTATAGCGGACACCTCTTAATAGCGCATTCCTCTCTATAGCGGACACCTCTTAATAGCGCATTCCTCTCTATAACGGACAGTTAAAAACTTCCCTGGTAAAATAATATGGGCTCTTACGGTCAAACAACTTCTCAATAATGGACACTGCTAGTGACATATATTTATGGATAAAGATCTATAAACAACAGATAAAAATTGTAAACACCATTCCATATACAGTATTTTACTGTAGGAATGTCAGTAATGCTATTGTCTTTCGCGAATTGTTAGCAGCACCGCCTTCCCCCTCTAGGGAAAGTTTATAAATTAGCTTAAGTAATAATGACTACTGTACTTCAATGTCGTTCCTCCCTCCCCTTCTAAGTCTTCAGCGGGGGTTGTTCCATCTGTGCTCTTGCACACTGTCATATAGGCCTACAACACAAAAGGCCTACTGTTCACATTTTATTTTAGTTTTATATTGTTCTGTGTATAATGCAATCTGTACAGTAAGCACAATGCAGTAATTAGGTTGTTGTAGTTAATATCAACACTATATAGGTTCACACATTGGGATTAAAATTTTTTTTTTCCCAACTAAAGAAAACAACCTTCTTAATAACGGACATCATTTTGATCCAGTAAAGTGTCCGCTATCAAGATATTTCACTGTATAATACTTCTTGTCAAAGTCTTAATATTGCTAAGTTATATTTATAAAATACTTTGACAAGAAGTTAACGAATTATCAACTATTAAAAATAATTAATAACTAATATATTTTATATATATATTTTAATTAAATAATAATTTCCTATACATTAAAAAACCTACATAAACTCCATTTAAACATGTCTTCATATTATTTTCTAAAGGTTTTAAACTTTTTTTTTTAGAATGTATTAAGTATTTTCAAAATAAAATGTATCAGGCAGGGCCGTATTTAGGCATGTGCAACTTGTGCAGTATGTGCAGCTGCACAGGACGGCAAAGTTTAGGGGGGTGGCAAAATAATTTGGAAATAAGAAAAATATAGCAAACTTGAATATAGCCAATAAACATTTTTATAGCATTTTGCGTGAAGTATAAAGAATAGCGATTCGTTAGCCCTCTCTCAAAATTTGTTATTATAGAACAACTCTTTCATATTTACGAAAGATGGCAGCACAGCTACCTTCAAATTGACTGAAGTGCTGCATGTGTTCTAATCTGGTAATTTCACTTTTTTCCCCGCAATGTTGTGTTGGTATTGCTTTGCAGCATACTTTATTTATTTGTCCATAGGGCTCATTTAGTTTATTTTTGTGTGTTCTATTTAAACAGAATTTTTTAAGTTTCAATTTCTTTGAAATATTTACTTAGTGTTCTTGTGTTTTCTGTTAAAACAGGTAAATGTAAACCAATTATAGCTTACCGTAAACTTTGTAAATGAGAATTATTTTTATAGTGATAATTTTTTAGTATTATTTAGCAGATTTTAGTATGGATATTCAAACATTAGTTGTACAGATATATTTGTTTGCAGAATATTTGCATGGACTTGTAAATTTCTATGTTTTTATAGTTTATTCAATTGTGCTACAATATTTAAATAAAATTAAAAATAAATTAGCAACATGTATAAGTCTCACAACCATAATTATAATATTTGCATGTCAATCCTGTAATTAGGTAAGCAGTGATGTTGATGTTTGAGGGATGAAAAGGTGGGGGGGGGCATACCCTAAATAAGGCCCTGGTATTAGGTGTAAATATTGGAAAGCCATACCTTATCTAATTCTTTTTACAATTCTCTATTAAGGGAGGAAGACAGTGTGTTGAGCCATGAAATAAGACCTAAATTCTCTCTTTCATTCCCCTCCCATTTCTTTTGCACATTTTCTCAATCCTTATACAATGGAATAGGTGAAAAATGTGAGGTGGGATGGAAGGAAAAAAAATCAGTCTGGACATATCACTCTTTTTCTTGATAACTCTATCAAAATACGATATAATAAAAGCCAAGCCCTGACAGTTACTTTAACTTGTGTTTAAATTCATCTCTATACAATAATTTTTTATTTAGTTACTAGTTTTTAGGCCTTAATTCGACAGGGTGTTTATAATATTAACCAACCTTATAAAATCTAATCTTAAATTGATATACCCATGGAAGGTTGAGCTTTGTTTGTAAAACAAAAGGTATATTTCTTTTATTATTAAATAAAATAATAAAATTGAAAACCCGGCTCTGTTTGGTTCTGCCCTGTGGTCTATACTATATATGTGCAAGTGTTTCAGCATTCTAGGTCATATAGGAACTTCTTGAGGGCGTGGAAAGACACACACATCAGGAAATTGTGTTTGTGTGTGTGTGTGTGTATGTATATATAGTTACAAAATCGATAAAAGGGTTAGATGGTTTTGAGGCCTGCCTGAAATATTGTTTTTTAGGTCTCCTGATCCATGATTTTTTTTTTACTTTGTGTTGTTTGGGGACCCACATGGGAATTTTCGATAACCAAGTATTTCTGTACCTTTTTTTGGTTAGAGGCTACCTGCCTACAACATTTAAGCTTCCTAGGTCTAGACTATTTTTCGTCCAGTTCATAAAATGTTCAAGAGGAGAGGCCACTTCTTGTAATGGGCATACATTTGCTCAATTCATGGACTGGGTAAATTCTAAAATGGGCTGTAATTTAAAAAACACACACATATACACATATATATGTATACATGCATTAGTTAGTTGTACTAACCAGATATGTTGAATATTTAATTACAGAAAGTTCTGATTATGGATGCACGCTCATACACAACTGCAGTGGCAAACAGAGCCAGAGGGGGGGGTTGTGAATGTCCAGAGTATTACCCAGGCTGTGAGATTCAGTTTATGAATCTTGCAAATATTCACTCAATACGCAAAAGTTTTCAAGCTGTACGTCAACTCTGTTCTTCAGCTGCTGATCAACCAAAGTAAGCTTTTTTTACAATTTTAGTTTACTGCTCTAAATATTTTTCCAAATCTATTCAATTTTCCCTTTAGTTTTTTAAAAATAAATAGATTGATTTTAATTATATATATTAGGTGTATGTGAACACAAGTTTGTTTGAGTCGAGTGTGTATAACCCAAATGGGTAGTAAGACGCGGTGCTAATAATAATAATGATGATGATGATAATGATAATAATGATAATGTTTGAGTCAAGCCAAGTATGAGCCAAATAAACTTATACTTTTAAAATTTAAATATGTAAATAATTTTTTTATTTTTTTTAATGTTTGAAAATGACAACATCTTAAGTATATTTAAAATGAAAACATTTGTTTTAAAATATAAAATAACTGGTTTTTAAATAAAAAACAAAACCATCGTAAATTATAGTTTTTAATTTACAAATATAACTTTAACACAGGGTTGCAACAAGTTACTTTTTATCTAAAAGTAACCTTCTTAATTGAGTCACTAAAAGCCACTCTTTAACTAAAGGTAACCTTCTTAACTGAGTCACTAAAAGCCACATTTTAACTAAAGGTAACCTTCTTAACTGAGTCACTGAAAGCCACTTTTTCAACTTAAAGTAACTTTCTTAACCGAGTCACTTTTTTTGAAATAAAAAGTGACTAAAATCACTCATACTTTTTTTTATCAATCTTAGCAGAAGTCAGTATGAAGAATGTTATGTTACTTTTTATGGTGGGGGGTGGATGCTAAATTGAATGGATGTCTACTACAGTGTTTGCTGCTAGAGGGGCAAACACTTTTTTGTTTCATAGTGCATCATTAACTTCATGTGACTTTATTTTGTTTCAGAAGATTCTAGCTTCTAACTAAAGCTTTTCATATTTGTATTGTGTAGGCTATTGAAAATAAACCCTTAAACAAAATCTATACTTTTGAAAATTTAAGTTTATATTTTATTATTATTTGGTTGTATCTGGATTAAAAAGTTAACTCTATCTCCTTTTTTTTTGGTGATGTTTGTAATAATAATATAATCATCATCAACAGTAACCAGCCACTGGCCATGTCAGCTTGGAACATAAATCACTCTGTCTCCTTTCTCCACACCACCTCTCATCTCTCCTCCATACTCTTTTCTCCTCCATACTCTTCTCTCCTCCATACTCTTCTCTCCTCCATACTCTTCTCTCCTCCATACTCTTCTCTCCTCCATACTCTTCTCTCATCCATACTCCTCTCTCATCCATACTCCTCTCTCATCCATACTCCTCTCTCATCCATACTCCTCTCTCATCCATACTCCTCTCTCATCCATACTCCTCTGCACTCCCTTCAACCACAGATCCCTTAGTTTTCCTCTGGGCCTCCTGCCCCCCCATTTTAATATTCAACATCTTTAATATTCTCTCCTCCATTCTCATCACATGGCTCTACGACCTTTGTCATTACTTCTCTAACCTGTCTTACACTGGCTCCTTCTTAACGATCCCTCTCACTGTCCCATTTCTCATCTTATCATTTCTTGTCACTCCTATAGTACCCAGAAATTTAATTTCAGAGGCTTGAATTCTGCTTCTATTCTGCTCTTTCAATAACTATGTTTCCACTGCGTATGTCAATATTGGTACAAATTATGTCTTGTAAATCACTCCTTTACACTTGCTAGGCACATCCCTGCTTCATTTCTTAAAAAAGCTTTTGCTTGCCTTCCTCTCAATGAGTTCTCTTCTGTTTCTTTCACTCTCCTCAATCATACTCTGAGTATTTAAAGCTTTTCACTATCTTAAAAACTGGTCTCCTCCTACTGTCACACCAGTCGTACACCTGTTTCTCTCTCTTTTCATAATCAACATCTCACTTCTCCATACAAACCTCATTCCAAACCACTCCACCACTTCATCCCACACATCCAATTGCTTCTGAACATCTTTCTTCTAATTGGCACATACTCTCACATCATCCACAAATACCATTGCTTTCATACTTCCCTCCCCAATCAAGTCTACTGCGTTTTTTAGGATTTCATCCATCACTACAATGAACGGCAGTGGTGAGAGCGCACTTACTTGCTTTAGGCCATTTCTTACCCCAAACCACTCTGTCCTCATACCTCCCACTTTTACACAGCTCTCACTCCCTTTGTACATATTCCTCACTCTCCTTGTATCATCCCTCACTCCTTTCTTCTTTAGTGCTTCCCATACTCTATATCAGCACATACTGTAATAGGCTTTTTCAACATCAAGGAAGTCCATCAGCAGGTTCTTCCCGTGCTCATTGTCTCTCTGGCAGTTGCCTTACAGCAAATTTAAGATCTTGTTATGTTTGTAACTAGATCAAAACCTCTTCACTATGGGTTCACCCAAACCAGATTCTTTGTTGAACTTATTGAAGCCTGTTAAAATAATATTTTTTTTTAACAAAATACATTATATAATTTTGTTATAACTTAAGTAATTTGTGATTACTTATGTTTCTACTTAAATGACTCATTATCAGCTGTGGAGCATGATCTTTATTATTGGTGGAGCCAGGTTAAAGCTTACCAGTATTATTTTTTCTCACCACGTGTTAACAAATTAAATGAAATTCATTTAAGTTTTCTTAATTTTTAAAAATTACTAGAATTAAAAAATAATCAATTCTTCATTTTCATTGTGGCCTTTTAATGCCAATTCATGAAGACCACATTATTTTAAGCACTCTGCATTCTATTAATCGAATATATGCCTATGTTTTACACCTGTTAATTGTGTTTTTGGACTGAAATTTCGACTGCGGAAGCTTTCTGTGCTATATTTACTGTTACAAATTACTTAAACTTACATGCATTTGCCAAATAAATTTCTCATTCCTTGTGGTTTTTTAATTCTTTCCCTTAAATGTTTAAGATCTTCACAGCCTAAAGTTGTCCACAACCCCCACTGCCAAATAAACAAAAAAACAAAATAAGCTCTCTTTTTCTTCACCCACGTTTAACCACAATTTTTTACCAAACCAAACATTAGAACAAGTTTTTTTTTCTTCCCATCCTCTTGCATAAATGTAAAGTCATTAGGCTGATGTGCTCCTAATTGTTTAATCCCAAGTTTTTTTACAGTTATAATGAAGAAAACAATGCTTTTAATAAAGAATATACTTTATTAATTTATTTAATCACTTTCACTTGTCACCTTACTTCTTGTGTCTTAACACATACTAAAACACAAACACATAAACGAAAAAACAATATAAACCACCTTTATCATATAGCGGGCCCACTTAGACTAGTTCCATTTGCTAGTGTAAAGCTGGAGCCAGAATTGTAGGGGGATTGACCTTGAGATATCTAACACTGAGTATCACTTATCTGAAAGGGCCTCTCACAGAGGGCCCCACATCAGCTTCTCTATTTGGTCATTCTAGCACTTGTAAAATCCTCATGTGATGATTGGCGTGAGGAATGAATAATCTTGACTAGAATACTATATAACTAATCCAATAATTAATTACGTGTAGAAAATTGTGCTCTACTTCATATTCATGTTTTTTCAAAATATTTTATAGGATAAAAATAATTTTTCCAAACCCTGGACCATATGGTCCTGGGTGCAGCACATGGCCTGACAAACCGTCTCAGCCTGGTGATGTGTTTCCATGCTGACCAGAGGTAGGGATTACGAAAGAAAGACACAATTAATACTTAAGTGCTTTCACGCTCGTTGAATATTACCGTGTTGTACAAACACCAATTTGCCTTCCTTCCTGCACATCCACCAACAGGTCGTCTCCTTAAACTTCTGGCCCGAGGCAGGCGCTCTCTGCTAGTAACTCTAGTCAGCACGATTCTCCTATTTCAAGTGACTGGGCTCTAATCGCCAACCCTCCAAGCTGCGCTGCACTACACTACGCTAGTGCGGTCTGGAGATGATGTCACAAAAGCTTGAATAAAAAATAATTCAGTACTACAAACAAATGATATTATTAATAAACAAAAAAATATTTAAAAAATATTGTTGGGGTTTGACCCCTGTGGCTCCTGCTTATTATAAAGCCATAAATGACACATTTTGGAACCAAGTTTATAAATATAATGGTTTATTAACTCTTTCTAAATTTTTTTTAACAACTGTTAATTAAATTCCAGTGGTTAAATTACTGTAAGGTCTTACCCAGCCAAATTTGGTAGGGGATTCAAAAAAAAATCATATATGTGGTTTTATTTATATGCAAAGAACAACTTTGAACCTATATTAGGGAAGGGTAATGATTTTACTACTCTTGGTACCTGGTGGTGGCCAAATGGTCTAAGCTGTCACTCTCACAGACTAGTCTGCCGATGATGGGGAGATCACGGCTCTCTCTCGGTCAGGTGTACTGAGGGTGTTTTTTATAAAAGGTTTCTCTCTCCACAAAAATGCAGGTACACTTCCTCTAAATTCAACCTTCTTAATCCCTAAAACCATTGGTGTAACTAGTACATAAGCGTGTAACCTAACTGGGTATTAAGATGTGGTGCTAAAAAAATAATTAGGATTTACATAGTACACTTTTGAACTAAGTTGTAATTGATACTGTCCTGCACTAAGCTATTTGTATTCTAACAACTCTAAAAATAGATGTTTTTCTATACCACCTCTACTCATGTTTTCCACCCCATCTCTTCAATAACCAGTTTCCTCAGTTGCTGACCTTGACATTTCAATTACCATTTATACAATACCCTCTTCCTCATCTCTCAGCTTCTCCATCTCCCCAAACTGCACATTTCACTAACAAGCAAAGAGAAAAGTAAACAATGATTCAGTCCTAATCAGAATCATAGTAAAAGGCAAAAAAAATGTTGTTTTTTTACAAATATCTCACAATTTCCAAGCAGCTAAATTTGTCCAGCTCAAGCTTGGTTCAAAGCTCAAAATTTGAGTACTCAGATCTTTACTATTTATACTTAATTTTTTCTTTGTCTTATGTTAATGGCAAGTAACATTTCTTTAAATTGGTTTGAAATTTTCTGATGGTTAAAAATAAGTTTGAATTTTATAGTAGATCTGTAACTAGTGATATATAAAATTATAATTATTTAAGACAGAAAATAACCCGCCTCGGTGGCGTAGTTGGCTAACGCGCTAGTCGTGTTGAGCTCGACCGCCGAGGACGGGGAGATCAAGGTTCGAATCTCGGTCGGGTGAACTGGGAGTGGTTTTTCCTAAATGGTTTTCCACTCTCCCTCCACGCAAATGCGGGTTCACTTCCTCTAGTTTCAACCCTCCCAATTCCTAATCCATTAGCGTAATTAGTACATAAGCGCATAACCCAAACGGGTAGTAAGATGCGGTGCTAAATATTATTATTATTATTATTATTAAGACAGAAAATATTAAAATGAATAAATAAACTTTAAATATGTAGTATAATTATCTATGTAACTTAATTATCAGTATTATTGAAGGATAAAATTATTTATTCTTAAATGTTTCACACCCCACCATATGCTATGAAATTAATTTTAACAACTCCTTAGAATTTTTTTAACTTTTTGTATATATCTTAAGGCAATAATGCATTAGACTAAACAACCATACCAAATACTTTAAGCTGTCATTGGAAGGTATTTCCAAGTTTTTTAATCTGCAAACAAAGGTTTTATTTACAAAGTACAATATGTAGTTAGGGTGAAATAGTAGATTTGATATGTCTCAAATTTGGTGTGTCTTATCCATTGGAGATTCTGGTATACAGCCCTGCATGATAATTAACAAATCTTTATTTGGATTTTAATCTAAATAAACTTTTAAATAAATATCTATAGATATCAATAAAATAAAATTTCATATCACCCCTTAAATCATTGATTTCTTTGGTCTTTAAAGACCCCTGGTGTTAAAAGAAAAATAAACACCCAGATTTAAGGTTTCCTGGGGAGTGGCTAAATGTGTTCCAAGTTAGGTTGGCTTTAGATTCATGCATACTGAATGTCTAATAACTAACACAAAATATACATTGGACAGTTTATAATAAATATACAAGTATTCACATAATTAAATAATGATTAAAGACAAAGATTATAAACATCAACTGTGTCCAGCATTGGGCTGTAAAAAGCCTACATCTTCCTCTTTCCTTCCACCACTATTCTTTTAATCACTTTCATTCTTCTCCTCTCACTTCCACACTTTCTATGATCTGTTCCCTACATCACTTTCTTGGTCTCCCTTGCGGTCTTTTTCCTACATACTTCATCTTCATCATTCTCTTTGGGATTCTCTCCTTTTCCATCCTCATTACATACCATACCATACCATCTCAACTCTGCCTCCTCTGCTATCTCATGTACTACCCCACACTTGCCTGGACAACTTTATTCCCATGGCCTTTATTCTTGTCTTCCTTACATTCGATACCAATGTTTCTTCTGCATATGCAACTATCGGTACAATGTATGATGTATTTTCTATACAGCACTTGCTTACACTTCAAGGCCACTTTTATTCTCCATGGCAGTTATTTTACACAGCTATAGAATAACTCCTTCTGATGCCCTCTTCTTATAAGAGCCCTTCTACTACCACTTTTTTTTCTCAATCACCATCCAAGCTATTTTACACTAATTACCTTTCTCATTTCTACCCCATCCAAATGTATAGCTTAACGTTACTATGCATTATCCTCTTCCTTATCATTACCATCACTTCACACTTTGCCATGCTAAGTTTCATTCCAAATTCTTTCACTTCCTCATTCCATTCCTGTAGCTGTTCCATTACGTCCTCTTCCTTCTCCCTCCATACAATAAAGTCACCAGCAAACACCATGGCTTTCATTCTTTCCTCCTTGAGTTTCCTTGACACTTTATGCCTTATTCTTTTCCTTATCATTACCATCACTTCACACTTTGCCATGCCAAGTTTCATTCCAAATTCTTTCACTTCCTCATTCCATTCCTGTAGCTGTTCCTGTACTTCTTCTTCCTTCTCCCTCCATACAATAAAGTCACCAGCAAACATCATGGCTTTCATTCTTTCCTCCTTGACACTTTATTCATGACTATTTCCATCACCTATACAAAAAGTAGTGGTTAGAGAGCACTCCCCTGTTCCACTTCATTCTTTATTTGGAACTATTCCGTCCACTCCTTTGTCTTAACACAACTCATTTACTCTCATTACAACTCCTCTTTTCACTCCGGCCACCTCCATCGTTTCTCAGGTTTATTTATATCCATACTTCAAATGCCCTCTTATAGTCCATAAATATTATTACCAAGTCCTTCCAAAATTCACACCGTATTTCCATCAGCTGCTGTATAGCGAAGATCAATTCTATTGTAGACCTCTGTTCCTTAAATCTGTTATGTTCATTTCTCCAACTTTCTACATTTTCTAATCTTCACTTTCAGTGTGTTCTCATATATTTTTGTACGATGGCACAACAACGTGATTCTCCTGTAATGCGTACACCTCTTCCTGTCTTTTTTATTTAAAATAGGTACCAGAATTCCCTACTTCATCTTCCAGTACCTTGCTCTCCTTCCATATCACTCTCGGTGCCCTGTATAACACTTGTATTCCCGCTTCTCTTGCAGCTATTATCATTTACACAGTTAAAGTCCACACCTGGTGATTTTCTCTGTTTCACCCTCTTTAATGAATCCTCTCCATCTCTCTCTATGAGGAGCCCACTCCCTCCTCTTCTGTTAATCCGTCATGATCCTGTGCTTCACTCTCATCCCCCTCCTCTTCCGGGTTGAACATCTTTTCAAAATATCCCCGCCATAGTTCCTTTTCTTCTTCTCCCGCCTTCATCATTTTCACTTCTTCATCCATCATTCTAGCTTTTCCTCTCTCCACCTGTTTCTAAGCTGGCTATATATCACCTTCTTACTTCCTTCCACATCCCTTTCCAACATCGCTCTCAAGTATATATTTAAATTCTATTATTATTGATTGTAATTATTTGCTAAAAGCCTCCTCTTTGCACTAATAAGCTCTCTAAGAACACTTAGAAGTACTACGCTATAAAGATAAAAGGTCAAAATTTAAATTCAAGATGAGTGCATTATGTGTAGAGAATACTACTGTCTTGGATAATAAACACAATACAATTCATTTTGAATAACATTTTCACACCCATAGTCTAGTGTCAGCTCACATATGAGGCAAAAGAAGCCATGCCCTACCTATTATTTAAAGATAGCTTCTCACACTATAGTAATTAACTTGTTTTTAATTATTTTTAGATGTTATTGTGTTTTTTACAACTTTCCTTATTAGGATGCTAATTTTTTTAAAAGATTGATTTATAATATGATAATTGAAACTGGTTTTAAAGATCTCAAGCTAAAATTACAAGGCCATGATCATTAACTAAACCAGGGAGTCAAACCGGTACCAGAACCAATAACCAAAATTAAGTTATTTTTTAACACTCTTAACACCATGATCGTAAATTTACGGGCGGCCATTCTTACGAATTTTGCCGAGCCTGTCATTTCTATGGGATTTTGAATTTAAATCAGCATACAATCTTTTCCCGTGTTTTCTATGTGTTTGGTTAGTGCTTTGCATTCCTTGGACTGTTAGTTCCGAATTGTGGTCATAGGTGACATTTTACTGCACATCTGAGGGGAGTTTTTTTTATAGCTAGAACAACCATGCATTTCACCCTCCAAGTAGCCCAAGTTCAGTGATTGTTAGTGCAAATAATTAGTATGCACTTCTCTTTCTTGTGTTTGCGCTGCATAAACAATGGCGAGGAAAAAGGTTAATTTGATAATGAAATAGCAGAAATAGTGAATTTTGCTGATGCTATAGCTGACATTGAATGTGAAATAGAAGAATTGGGGGCATTAGAGATAAAATATAGAATCCAATGCTGTTTACTAAAGTGAATCAACACTATGTTATATTAGGCCTATCTCACAAACATTGACATGAAAATATTATTTACACTATAGGGCCTAAATTATTCTTTAAATATGAATAATATGTGTTTGAATTATAAACACTTGAATTATTCATTACATATAGACTATTATACTTTCTAAAGCATAGATTACGGTACATTGTGATATCTCGCGGGTAGGCCTATCATCAATAAAATAAAATTCTATAGTAAACATATTTACATATCAGATAGCACTTAGAATTTGGATCATTCGTTATGAAGCTATTCATTATGAGCCTATATACACATTTTATTGTATACGGCGATGCCTATCACATAAATATACATAACCAGCTGATTGTGTGAGTATATTGTTTATTATTTATATTATTTTTTTCACACAGTACTTTTACTGAAAATTCTATTAAGAGCACTTTACAAGATATCACACTAGATTAATTATCTAGAATAAAGAAGAAAGTAGTTCCAAACTGGCCATTGTACTTTTAAAATTCATTGTGGGGTTGTGGAGAAATTAATTTCTTAAAATATCTAAAATTGGCAAGTTTCTGCAAGTAAGTACATAATCATGACCCAATAGTGAAAGTTTTAAGGAACTGGAATAAGAACCCAAAAAGTAAAGTACTTAAGCGAGAACCAGAACCAGATTATTGATAAATTTTTAGGCTAATATTGGTTATTATTGATTCTTAAAGTCTATTACTTTTAATAAAAGATAATTTATAATTGCATGTTACTCCCTGATTTCTGAAACTTAAGTATATTTTGAAAATAACAAGTTTCCCTCTTTTCAGGAATTTTTATTTTCCAAGGGAATTATAGAAGTATCAATAATCACTTAGCAGTAAGAAATGAGTTCAGATTCTTGAGAAATGTGTAGTACTTTCTCATTTTACTCTTTAGGCTACGAGCGTAGGAAGATTTATTTAACTTTATTTAACTTTTAAGTGACAGCAAACTTGTCCAAGAAGAGGGAATACAGAGAAATGAGAACTGGCTTAGTTACACAAGAAGTATAAGCTAAATATGAATAATTTTATCTAAAAGTGTTATTCTTAAAAGTTAAACAATTTGAGTTGTTATTGGATATCCAGTTTGCTTGTTGGGGAAAGGGGGGTGGAGGGCTCGCAAAATGTTAATCTTTTTACTCTGCCTCCATTTATCAAGTAATAAGTAGTCCAACGTTTGTATTCATTGTGTGGAGCTCAAAATGGTTTTTAGAGTTTTAATAATTGATTATTTGAATTATTTGATAGAAGGGATGAAATAAATATTACTCGCTGTGGAATTTCTTTAAATGACATAGAGATTGAGTGACACCCAAGGATATTATTAGGATGGTTCTTAAGGTAAATTACATAAAGTTTATATATTGAAACCCAGCAAACTCATTTCTTATTTTGGTGCCTCTACAAATTAAGGAATTGAAGAAAGAAAAAACATTTTTAATTAACATTGTACAAATTGAAATCATAAATATTGCCAAAACATTATTTTAATAGCCTGTTAATGAAGCCCAAAATAATATTTTTACACACAAAAATAATTGACAGATACCTTAAATAGCCATATAAATTTTTTTAAACAAATAAACTAAAATAATATAGTCCTACACTATTTCCTTTTGTTCATGACATGTTAAGTATCTGGTTTGGCTGCATCAAACCAGAATTAAATAATTTATTTACCTTATTTCAATTGAAAATAGCCATAATTTTTTTTTTAATATATTAATTTGAAAATATAATGTAATTATTTTCAAAATTTATAAAATAAAACTCCCTGACATCAGCCCACAGTTGAGACATACCAACCAAGCAAAGATAGTGCCATTTTATGTGGAGAGAGAGAGGCTGTCATGGGGTCAGCACAACAAACCCTCTGGCAGTTGATCTCAATTTTCTAGACTGGAGCTGCTACTTCTTCATTCAAGTAGCTCCTCATTAATTGTCCACATAAGGCTGAACTTACCTCGTTTCAGACCCATACCTCACAGATAATCTTTAGGCGCCGGGGTTCAAACCCAGATCCTCTGACCTCTAGATCACATGGGCAGTCTTTTTATTATATTTGAGAGTTTTCTCAATTAAAAATAAAATAAAACTATTTTCAGTTCAAATGGTACCCCGAATTACAAATAAATTGTGCACTTATTATTTCAAGAATTATTTGTATTTTTTAAAATATAAATTACTCACATTTGTTAATTATATTCTATTTACATATTTTAATGGTACTAAGACATAAAAATATACATTTTTTAAGAACTGAAATCAGAACTGGAACCTAGTTAAGACCCGAAAAGAACAGCAGCTTTTATTTTTTTAGAACTGGAACCTTTAAAAAAATTTTTGGGGAATTGGAACAGGAATCAGAACCGAAGTATTTCGGTTTGACTCCCTGAGTTAAACTAGTCTCAGGTTGATTGTACAACTACATTATCTTCTGTAGATGGAACTAATTTTTGGCTGGCATAAATCGACGAGGTCACAGAATTGATTAGAGAAGTTTTAAGGTGAGGATGAAGGGGACGTGAGTTAAGTTCATTATGTTTGCAGTTATTATAGCAAAACTTTTTTTTTTTTCGAAACACAAAATATTGCTTCATTATAAACATAGAGTTTAATTTGAATCACATGGTGACCTCAAGATTTCTTGAATATCTGTCAAGGGTGTCCTGGGATTTAAGGAACTTTATCTCTTCATTTAAAAAGTTTGTCATCTAATTCACTATACTCACTACAGTTATTACACAATTATTGATAGCATCATGTGAAGAAAATTAAAGTCTGTTTGTACTGAAGTCATATTTTATTTAATTTGGCCAAAACTTTTTGCTACAAAAACTGCAGAAACACTGAAGGTTTCTCGCATACCCTACATCCCCATCTTAAAGGTTCTAATCTCTTTTATAATGCCTAGCCTTTGTGAGCTATGCTCACTTTTATGGTTTCACTAAAAATCAAGTAGCAAGTATGTATGTCCTTGGAGAATAATTCACTTCTCTGTTGGCCCACAATATAACCTCTTAAAATGTATAAGTAACTACTAAACAGGTTAAAATATTTCTTTTTGAAATCATTTACCTACAGCTTAGTAATACTTTTACTTCTTCAATTGTAATGTTTGTATTCATTTTCCTTACTTTTTTAAAATAAAATTTCAATACAGAAATAAAATCAATTTTCCTTTTTATTTAACTTTATTTAACTTTATTTATATAAAACATTTTCTTTTATGACTATACATCACAATCACTTACGATATCCGTCATGACCCCAAGGTTTGGGATCATTGCCTTATACATTTATATCACCATAAGGGTAAAAGTTCTACCTGAAGCTCATTGAAAATATGTATTACAAGGTTATTTTTTTAAATAAGTAGCCACATGGTTCTACTTGTTAGGAGAAAAAACTTACTGTGTTACACAATTGATTTGTGCATCTGAAAAACACCATTACTTGGTTTATGTAATTGTTTAGGCCTTTGCATTAAGATGGGGTGCTAGTGAGCGTGAGTTTAGGACAGTATTTTCGAAGTTTTTATAGCATAAACATTTTTCGGCCAAAATAAATCAAATATTTCTTCTATAGAAACATAGAGTTTAGTTTTCTGCACATGCTAATCTCAACAGTTCTTGAATATCTGTCAAAGGTGTCCTGGAATTTAGTGACAACTTTTTCTCTGCATTTAAAAAGTTTGTCACCAAATGCCGCTATGCTCATGACAGATATTCAAGAACTGTTGAGATCATGATGTGCAGAAAACTAAACTCTATGTTTCTATAGAACAAATATTTGATTTATTTTGGCCGAAAAATGTTTATGCTAAAAAAACTGCAAAATCAATACACTAACCTCGCGCTCACTAGCACCCCATCTTAAGCTTCCTCTCAAGATGAGGGGATGTGAGGGACCTGATACTAATTCCATTATATCCATTTCTAATTCTTTCTGAAAGTATAGTCCTACACCAGACAAACACAATGCACAAGATTTATCTTTTTTTCTTCAAATGTTTTCATAGGGCACTTAGAGTAGGAAAACATACTAAATTAAGGAATACCTGTTTGTTTCAATGATTTCTCTAAGCATTTTGGACTTATATTAGCTGCAATTTTTTTTATTGACCTTAAGTAAGAAACATAAATAATGTTAACTCTAACAAATGAGCTTTGAAATAATTATTTTTCTAATGATTAGTTTCAAAACACATTTTTCAGCAATAATTTCTTGATTGTTTCTCTTGTCTATAGCTGGTTTAGTCTTCTGGAAGGTACTCGGTGGCTTCAACACATGGCTGGCTTACTCAGGGCTGCCCTTGCAGTAGTGTCTGCAGTTGAGCAGGAGGGAAGACCAGTCTTGGTACACTGCTCAGATGGTTGGGATCGTACACCCCAGATTGTGGCACTGGCTAAACTACTTTTAGATCCATATTATCGGACCATTGAAGTAAGCTTTTTTTTTTTATGAAAGGCAAAGTCTTATTAAATTCAATTAGACCTAATGATTAACTAGTGTAAGGGATTCATTTATCTTACCACTACCCCAACTATGGGGAAGAGCGAATTTCCAATTTCCTAGGTCACTTTAGAAAATTTCAAACATACTACACAGCCAGAATACACTTTAAAAAAAAGTCAAATATCCCAAATATCCTTAAAAAATTTATGGCTTTAGTGGTGACCAAATTTTATAACGATTTGATCAAAACTTTTTTTCTATATTAATTCCATGATTTTGTCTCTCAAACCACTACTTATATCAATAATGATTTCAATAGGTGATCATCAGTAATAAATTCCGGACTTGTGTTTGTGCAATATGTGTTGACTTCATTAAATCTAAAAGTATACGTCTACCTAAATACTTCCATGTGCCCCATTTTGTGCTTCAGCATTTTATTCCTTAGCAAATTGACTTCAGCTCAAGTCATATTTTTATTTTTGACTGACCTTGAATATTGCCTTCTGGATTAACTTGAAAAAGGTTTTTTTTATAGCTGATAATAAAATTTTCAACTTGTATATAGCCATATTTCCTTAAGATACTCAGTTGAAATCGAGAATCACTACCCATTGTGACATAGGATGTCCCACTACATCACCTTCCCCTTCCCCTCAATTCCATGTCCAATATAGATTACAGGGCGAGCATTTTTCTGCCTGCATTAGATTGCCAACCTCTCTCTGTGCCTTGGTGAAGGCACCTCATCCTACCACAGACTTATCATTAACTCTATGCTATCTTTCTATTGAAGGCAGGTTTTTGGGTATTTCGGTACTCCTTTTATTTCTTAACACAAGCAAGTTACACAAATTAACATGCAAAGACAAACAATGTTCTAACACCCTCTCCCTTCAAACAATAACATTACACACTTTGCAAGGATGTTCATCTGATCTTTACTCAGGCAAGGTAACATTAAGTGCTCATGTGATTTAAATTTAAATAAATAAACGGGAAGTTAGTTAACTTAATTGTACATGTCATGACACGTTCTTAATAAGCTATGAAGAAATTGTATTTTAATAAATAATTCATTCATAAGACTGAAATTGTTTTGTAATTAATTATTTAAACATAAAATTGAATCCACAGTTAAAAGGGGTGATGTTTATTTATAAAACTCCATATTTTATTCATGTTTGTGATTTAAAATATATCTAGATTAATTAAAATTTGTAATCAAAATTGAAATATAGTAGACAACATTGTTATTAAAAAATCTTGAGTCAGTATTAATTTATTTCAATTATAGATATTTTTTATTTTAATAGGTCTGATGTAATTTGATGTTTTTAATGAATGTTAAAATTTCAAGGTTTAATATTTGGTTAACTTTTCCTGTGGCAGGGCTTTCGGATTTTGTGTGAAAATGAATGGCTAGACTTTGGCCACAAATTCGCTGATCGATGTGGTCACATGATAGGGTGTGATGATCCAAATGAGCGCTGTCCAGTTTTTTTGCAGTGGCTGGACTGTGTCCACCAGCTGCTTCTACAGTTTCCTTGCGCCTTTGAGTTCTCTCATTCATACCTAGTAAGTTAAATGTTGAAATGTGTGATTATTTAAAACAATATACACTAGCTCACAGCATTCATATTATATTTAGATCCATAAAATTGGTTTGGATGTTACAATTTTGTTAACACTTTTATTTTTATTTTAGGTAAAGCTGGCACAACACACTTACTCCAACTTATTTGGTACATTTTTGTGTAACTCAATGCAAGACCGAATGATTTGGAAGGTGTATGAAAGAACCTTTTCTGTTTGGAAGTTTCTACGAGCTCCTAATTTTAGGAATCATCTTTATTTTTCCAAAAATCGGGTAAATAATGACTTTTTTGCTTTGTTTAGCATTTTACTCTAATCTTTTTTTTTCATAAAAAATCTGAGTTATATATATGATTATAGGTAAAATAGTTTTTTTTTCCTTTTTCAATAAATTTACAAATTCCCACTTCATATAAAACATTTTTTGAGGGGGAAAAAATAACACTACATAAGTCCTGAAACTTTAGCAATCTGGAGAATTGGAAGATATACTTAGCTAGATTTTTTCTTGTTGTAGAAAACATAATACCTTCATTACTTTCTTTATCTTATAAAAATACAATATTATTCCCATTAGTAGACTCCAGTAGACTCGCAATTAACTCAGGCAATTGGGACCAAGCCTGCCTCGAATACGAAAAAACTCTAATGATACGGAGGGTGTAGGATTTATAGAATATACTGCATTTGTATACATTGTTTATAAGTTTCAAATTATTCATTTATTAAAATACATTACATTATAAAGCATTACATTTACTGTATTATAGAATTGAGCTAAATTTAAATGAAAATTCAACAAATATTTTACTGTGCTATATTTGAAACAAATGATGAGTACTGTAGTACATAGCATTAGCCGAACATCCTTCATGCGTTCCTGTGTTAAATCTGCACTTTGAGCAGCTTAACTCCAGGCGCAGTGTTTTGGCTGTTGTTCGTAATTGGCTCTCACATCACTTCTCATGAATTTAACTACAGTATTGTATAAAAGTATTGTAAACAGTACCTTATACTAGTTATATTAATACAGTATATTTACATATAAGTTGAAGGGAAAAGAACTATTGTATACAATATTTAACTATGGTATAAATATTGTGCTAAAATTAGAAACTTTGACAGAATGAGTGCCTCGATTAACACACAGCCTCGGATAAGTGAGGCTCGGATTGTTGTAAATCTACTGCAATTACATGTATTAATTGATTTCCAGTGACATGGAAATCGGGGCTTAAATCTTAACTGTGTGTACTGGAGGTTTTGAAATTTTCATCCCTTCTTTCTTACCACCAGTATATTTATTTACACTATTAGGGTAGAGCTGTGCGAATTACACCACAACAACAACTAAAGCTACATTCTAATCTAGTTTAGTTTGCCAGTGTTAGGGAGGTCAAGATTTGAATCCTGCTTTGGTGTACTAAGGTATTTATTCCTAAATTATTTCTCACTCTGCCTTCAGGCAAAAATGGGTATATTTCTTATTAATATTACTTTCTTGAAGGGTGTTGTGAACAGGTTAGTTATCATTGTTTACTACATCCTATCTTTACAGTATTATGGGTGCATTTTCCCTATACAACCTTCCTTATTCCTCCTACCTTTTTAATTAAGCCATTACTAACCCTTATGTCCAACATAATTATAAAAAAATTATAAAATAACCCATTTCACTAATGCAGTGCTATGAGGTGTCACACTCTCTCATTAACTAGATTGTCATTGATGATGAGACTTAAGCGTATAACCCGAACGGGTAGTAAGACGCGGTGCTAAATAATAATAATGTCATTGATGATGAGGCTAATGTTTGAATCCTGGTCTGGTTTATTTACTGAGAGTGTATTTTCCTAAATGGTTTTCACTAGCTCCTTGCAAATGTGTTAATTTCTTCTCAATTCAACTAACAAACCAGAATTAGTGATTATAAAATGGCCCACGAGTACTCTAAAGGTGAGTTCTCTCATGGCCATTTGTATGACCTTGTATTTGCCTGAATTTATTGACAGGTATATTGTAAATATGTGAATAGCCTGGTTAGGTATTAAGATGTGATGCAAAAGAAAAGGTTTTTTTTCTTGTCAACACATGTTTTTTGTTTAATTTTCACATTTGTTTTTCAGGTTTTGTGGCCATCTTGTAATGTCAGAAATCTTGTATTGTGGTGTGAAGTCTATCTGGGTTCAGTGGAAAGTACTGTTAACTCTGTCATATCAAGTTCACTTACAACCAATGAAACACCTAAGGTGGATGATGTTCCTGGTGTGCCATCATTTGCACCATCGCTTTGTAAAACTAGATCATGTGATAATCTCTTGGCTGCAGCAGAGCATTCAAGTGGACAACAGCGGCGGTCTAGTGATCCAAATGTTACTAGAGAATTGTTAGTAATATATAGGATTCAGTTTTATTTCGCGTTGAATATGCATTAGTGGAATATATGGAATATAAAATTAATACTATAATTAATTTTGTACTGACATCTGCAAGGTTAGCCCTTTTCCGGCATCTTTAAATGGAATGGTAAACTCTGACCTATAGGATATAAGTTAGAATTAATAACTTAGTGTTAATTTTAGGTTATATAAAGCAAATATATTTGCTAATATATCAAGAGCGCTAGCAACATTGTTATTTTAACTGACAAAGAGTCCAGGGTTTAATCCGGTCTGGTAATACTAAAGATGCACCCATCATATCAAGGTGAATTTTCATTTTACTTCCAAATAAATCAAGGGCTATTTTCTCTTCATTTTCTCTCTCCTAAGCTAGCACTGATAACCTGAACATTAACTGTATAAGTAATTATTACATTGAAGACTAGTAACTATTTGTTTAGATCATCATAATAATCATCTGCAATATAATCATCATAATAATGTCCCAACTCTAATTTCCCTGGTATGGTTAATGAATATTCTTCATTTTGATCTGTCTTTGTACATTTCTTCATGGCTAGTGTTCCAGTCCTGTTCTAAAACTCCCAACATCTTTCTTTGCTTGCTCTATCCAATGTTTCCTCAGTCTGCCAACTAATTTATTTCCACTTTCATTTCATGGTACTATCGTTTCTTCCATATCGTGTTCATTTGTTGCATATATCCATCTATATTACTTTAGTTGAGATTGAGATCTTATTGTTTCTAGCAGCATATCCCTATTCATGCCTGTATTTTTCGTGTTAGTTGAATGCCTTACCCTGTAATATTTTGTTCTTCTTTAAGACAACCATAATTGTTTGAAAGTGTTTTACTACAAATGAAAAATAAAAGGTCTTGAATATACCTAAAAGTGAAAATTTAACAAATTTGGTAGAGTTTTGTTTTAATGTAAAAGTTAAGTGATACATTACTATAATTATTGTTTATTACTCCCAATCCTCATCCTCATTTTTTTCCTTCTCCCAGTTCATTTTTAACACTCACTCATTTGCAGATCTGTCATGGATGATTTTTTTAATATCATTAACTCGACAGACAACTAACACTGAACCACAGAATTATCACTTTAGTGACCCTGGAAGGTGGACATCCTTTTCACTACTCCCTGGTTTTGACCTTAAGTTTTTTATTAGAAGGGTGTAATGATTTCCGCCAGCCAGCTGGCCGGTATAGTTTCAGCATACTATAAAATATACTTCTGTAGGAATATGCCTTTTTTTTAAGTGAAAAATTACTAGGCTGCCCATAAAATTCGAGCACAGTTTACGGAAGGACATTTTTTGTAGGAAAATTGTAAAAAGTGAAAGTAAAACACTTCATGATTTATACTAAAACAAATATTTTTTCATATATTTCTTATAATTAATGTAAATACATTTTAATCTCTTTTTTTACAGGAAAATGGATGCACTAAGCCTCACTGATGAAAGCATTCCTTTAAACAACTTAGAGAAACATCACACAGAGCTCACTGATCCAATTTGTTTGAAAAGTGGTGTAATATCTCCAGAAATGTTTGAAACAGTACTTGGCAATAATGAGCTTCCAAGAGAAAGATTAATTAACAATTTACTTAATGATTCTGATGATGAAAATGAAGATACTACTGATTCAAGATCAGAAACTACCATGTGCTCAAATGAAGTTCAAGATAATACTATTGCTTCAAATCCATTATCATCAGAAGCATCATCCATCTCTGTAGATAGCTCTACTGATACATTAGTTGCTGGTGAAGTGAATGGATTTGGAAAATGTGTCAAAATAAATGATTCAAAGGCTGATAAAAAAGGAAATACTTGTGTTTTTGAGAAATCTCTTGCGTTTAGGAATGGGGTAGAAACTTTAGATTGTTTGGACAGTAATTTAACAAGTATTCCTAGTAATTTTTCAACAAGTGATATATGCAGAGTTTGTGCAAATAGTCGTCGGTGTTTGGCTGATAAAGATGGAAGCACCAGCAGTTCCACAAGTGGCAAAACATCTCGCTACTCAACACCTCCCCTATACTCTCAAACACCAAGTTCTGGATACCCAGCCACCCCAAATGATGAAAGAACTCTTGCACCAAGGTTAATACATGTTGGCAGTAGACTGGATGATGTGGATGGTTTGGCACCTTTACAAAATGATGTGCAAGTTCGAGTGCAACAAATTATAGCTGATCATAGGGTAAGGACATTTTATTTTTTGGTATTGTAGTGTACTCTTCTAGAATATGTAGGTTATTGAAAGTTATTTTTTACTAATCCTAATGTCTTAATAGAACATTATCATGTGTGAAATAAGCTATGTGTGCATGCACATGAATACATTTTGGACCTAAAAAAAGCCTTGGTGGCTTAGTTAGCTAATGCGCTAGTTTTGTGCCGAGGTAAAGGAGATTGAGGTTCGAATCTCGCCTGGGTGAACTGGGGTTGGTTTTTCATAAAATGGCTTTACACTCTCCTTCCACACATATTTAGGTTCACTTCCTCTATATTCAACCTTTTCAATACCTAACCCATTAGTATAATTAGTACTTAAGCGTATAACCCGAACGGGTAGTAAGACGCGGTGCTAAATATTATTATTAAGTATTATTAAAAACAAGGTTGAATTATATGCATTAATACATACATCTGTGTTGATAATTATTTTTATTTACCCATATCACCATCGATTATATGCACCCATATGGTCAATTTGTAAAAGTTAATTGTCTTGCTTAGTAATGGTCCATTGTATTCATATATTTTATTTTATGTGCAAAAACATTTATATTTCTATAAATGCAAATATATTTATATTTTAGGCATTAAAAAATTACTTTCTCTTTGTTGATACGAATTATTTATATGTTGGTACATAATAAAATATTGTACTTTTTTATTTAGGCTAAAGAAGATGCCTTAAAACAAGAACTGTACACAACTAGACTAGCCCTTATTCATCAAGTGTGCCACCATTGTAGCCATGCTAATGCCGATAGACCAGATGATGGGGTAAGTAGGAAATATCCCTTAGCTGTAGCCACTCATTTGAAGAATAATGTTAAGGCTATTTACTATTTCATATATGGCATCACTTTTGTGTGTGCATATGCATATGATGTTGCTTGCATGTCTGTTAGTGTGCAAATGCACCTGCACATTTGTGTGCCTTCAGGCAGTGCAAAAGTTAACTTGTGGAGTGCAACCGTTTCATCCACCACTACTCTTATACATTACATGCACTAATCAGTCCATATTTTGTGATATTAGGAGTCTCGTCCTGAGTCTGGGTGCAGTGGAGAGCAGCCATCAGGTGAATCTGTTCGCTCAGATGTGTCCTGGGAAACTGTAGAAGAGACAGATGCAAGTCCTACACTTTGGGTGCCTGATCATGCAGTCAACCGCTGTATGGGATGTGACACAGAGTTTTGGTTGGGAAGACGCAAGCACCATTGCAGGTATTGTATACTTGCTAGTTATACACATAAATTGATAAAACTTATTTTGTTTTACTTATGTAGAGCTTGGTCCTTTAATTACTACATTTGTTATCTTTAGAATGCTGCTTATAATTTGGCATTAGAAAATCTATTTATCATAGTTGGTAAGCTGGGAAAATAAGAGTATTAATCACATGTTCTAAAAAGATAACCTCATGCTGAAGTCTATGAACTTGATTTTGATGAAGAAACGCCCATACCACCTACAAATCTGAGTAAGCTACCTCCGGCTTAGATAATTTTTGTCGATTTGTTGAATCACAAGATGAAGTACAGCTCTCTATTTTTTACTATTTAACAACTTATGAGAAATGTTTAGCTAAGCAACATCAATAAACTTGACATGCTAAAATCGCAAACTTTTTTTGAAGTATTAAACATGCACTTTCTGAACTGACTGGCACTAACAGCACACAAGAATTTCTATGAGCTAGTGTGAAAGGTTCTAACTTTGCCGGCAAAGGTATTTTCACATACCTTCCAGGGTTATTTACATGCCACAATCAACATGGGATTGATGGCTTTACTTCCCCTTCAAAGGAAGTTGTGCTATGGATTTTTATCGCTCAAGAAAAATCTGAAGGAAGTTGTGCTACATATTTTTATCGCTCAAGGAATATCCATCTCCCCTGGCTTGGTTCGAATCCACGAATATTGGGTCCTGAGGTGAGCACTTTACCCCAAGATCACCAAGGTCGACAAACCTTTTAGTAAACAATTGTGATAATGAAGGCTTGGTACATAAGGTGTGATTCACATTTATTAATCCTGGTCTTCTAATTTATCAACCCTGCTCTTTTATTTAAGTTATATGTAAATCATCTCTCTGTTAACCATACTAACTAAAAAACCAAGTGGGTATGAGAGAAAGAAATCATCTCATTGAAGCATAGTTCAAACTAACAAAAAAAAACTCAACACGTAAATTTAAACCTGAAACTAAACTCCCAAAATATTTTCAAATAATACTGAACATAACTCTCATCCCTAAAATGCTTAGTTTGTACATGCAGGAAATGCTTCTCAATTGGTTAATTAAAGTATTCAAGAAATGTAAACATATAATGTATTTAGAGGTTATTTAATTATAAAAGAATTCATACTAGATGTTATTCAAAATACCTGTAAAATATATTGCTCAGCTTACAGAGAAGGTTGTTTCATATATATATTATTGGTTACAGAATAACTTTTAAAAGTCATTTCATTTACTTTATTGTTCATGGTAAAAATATTTGCTGTTGATTGGATAAAATATTAAATTATGAACAAATGCCTGAGCAAGTCTCATCATCGACTGCTAAATGGGTTATAAAATCTTTGGGATTTAATTATTTTTTTCATAGCCATTCATAATACCCCTGACAAATATTTTCAACATTTTGAACTTGTAAATAAAATAGCGGTTTTAAGTGGCCCCTTTTGTCAGAATCATTTGGATACGTTATGTGATTGTGGGGACCACATATTTGCCCTAATCCATCGGGCAGAGGGTGTATTATTTAATAATTTTCTTTTGATGAGGCTGAACGGTGGTGGAACAACAACGTGTGAATCACAATATTTTCTGACCTCTGATGGTATATCCTGTTAAAAACTAATTAAATCATTTTCCAAAAAGTGTTGATAATATTAATCATTGAGTTTAGCTTTCAAATTGTGATGACCTATACATTTTTAACAAAAAATACTTGCCTAAACATTAATGCTGAGATGCATTTTTTTAGCACTGCATCTTAGCACCTATTCAGTCTACGTATACGTCTATGCACTAATTAATATAATGGTTTTAGGGATTAAAAAGGTTATATTTAGGGAAAACCAACCTCAGTACACCCGACCGAGATTCGAACCTCGATCTCCCCGTCATCATCAGTCTAGTCTACTGAGAGAGTAGTGTATTAGCTCATGCAGCCACCAAAGTGCGTAATGCAAATATTAAGATTGAGCAAATAACTAAGGATTTTTTATCTCCCCACAGATGATTTTTTTTAAATTCTCATTAACTTCTCTTGTGAAGTCAGCCTTTTTTAAAGAATAATAAAAAGTAATAAATGGCGTGCACTATTTTTTTTTAACTACTAATAATATTATTCATGCCGGAAATTTTCTATTTACTCAAGACTGAGACCATAGACACCAATAAAGCTCATGTAAGTTACAATTACTTTTCCTTATAACTATTTTCATCTTAATGTGATAAATAAATTTTCAAGCCTTTTTGAAATCATAAATATACTGTCAAATGGGTCAACACTTTGAATCCTATTCTCCCCTTATATTTATTGTATAAATAATTAGAGCTTTTTCTTTCAAACTGAGAATCTTTTTGAACACATTTTAGTATGCACTTTAAAAAAAAAAATTCGACTTAAAACTCTTTTCCAAAGTATTCTTTTATAGCAAACGTTATAGTAAAAATTAAGAGGATGCCATATCACATCTGGAGACAACTTAGTAATAACAGCCAGTATGAATAAAATAACATAAATATTGATTCCACTATATACGTAATTAACTGATGTATGGATATTATCACCAGGGCCCAGACAAACATACACCAGAACCACAGCCTCCAGGTTAAAATGGCTGCGCTCATTGGGAGAGGTTGAGTCCTTACACGGGGATCGTATGTCCATTCCCTATTTATATCACTATCAAGTAGGCATTTTTAAAAACGGTTCACTTTAAAGATGGTTTTATAGATCAAATTGTCTTCAAGGTTTAATAAACTGGCCTTCACAAAGCTAGATTCAGGTAGCAACCCCATTCCCTTCCCATAAACAAACCCCAAATGATCCCACTCGATGGAAATTACAAATAAAATATAGAATACAATGGTCCTTTTTTTTTGTTAAAGTGAATGTTTGCAAATTGTATGGTTTAAAACTATCTTCAAATACAGTTGACTAGTTACTTGTCTGAAAAGGTTTATTCATTGAAAGGCAGTAAGGGGGAGACGGGATTGCCAGTACTTGAACTACTGTGTTTGGACTGCCACCCCTTTACAATGAACAATTTGAAAGTGAGTTGTTTCACTTGAAAAGGCTGCTATCACTGAGAAATGCAAATAGCACTCCCCAGTGGCCAAGGACTCAACCTGGTTCAAACATTGCAACTTGTAAGGCTGTGTGTTTGGTGTATACCTTGTCTGTGCACCAGTGTCAGTCCTCAGACTAGTCAGATTCAATTAGTTAATAAACACAACCTCTACATTGGGCAGCTAATGTCCATGATATTATTTTTCACTTGATTGAATATATAATAGGCATAAGGTAAACGGAAAATTTGAATATAAAGGAGCAAAGTATAAACCTGTTGGAAAAATGGTTTATAAATGATTTAACTTTGTGTTATATTGATAGATAATATATTTCAATGCAGCTATTTCTTCTACCAAAGTAACACTTACTATCCTTAGCAAATGAACCTAAATAGCAACATTATAGAGATTATTGATCTATGGAGATTGGAGTAAATATTTTATTTTTTGATGCCTTTTTATTTAATAAGAAGTATTCACAAACAAAATAATTGACACATTATTCAGAAAAGTATGACAGCTGATTGAGACCACCACCTTAGATGATTTCATGTATTTGTCATTGCTTAATTTAAACACAATTACCAAAATATAGTAACATTTGTGCTTATATAATATTTCAAAATCAACTCTAATTATATTTTTAAAATTTAAATATATACCTGAAATCAAGAAGCCAATACTTAAATGAAGTATTTTACCCCCCTCCCCCCCAAAAAAAAAGAACATTCATAATAATAAAATGTCCAAATATATTTCGCATTTAAAAAAAATATCATCTGGGGTCTAGTGGTCATAGCTCCTAGCTACAGATCCATAGGTCATGGGTTCGATCCCCGGCGCTTCCAAAATTTATTTGTAAAGTAAACGGGTCATGAATGTGGTCAAACTCAGCCTCTTGATGACAAATGAGTAGCTACTTGAATAAAGACGTAGCAGCTACATTTTGGAAAACTGAAATTAACTACATGAGGGCTTGTATCGACCACATGACACCCTCTATCCAAAAATATGGGCACTATCATCTCTAAAGATGGCAGCCGCTTGGTCGGTTAGCTCGCTTGCGGGCTCATGCCATGGAGTTTTTATTGTGGATGGAAATAATATATTTTCTAAAGTTTTGAGACAAAAAATGTGTTTTCATAGTTAAATTTCTAGATTTTTGCATTATAAAACACTGTATTAAGTTTTTATAAAAAATACTATTAGTATGGATATTTGAATTTTATTAATTTTTATAACTATTTCAAATAAAGTCAACTTTATAATGACATTAAATAACAAATGTCTAAGCATACCTTTTTAAAAAAATACTATAACACTTCTTATCAAACTGATTTTAAAATGTTTTCTAAAATTTTAAATGTGTGTTTTTTGTGAACATAACAATTTCAGTACTTTTATTATTTTTAATTTTAACAAAATCAGTAGTTATAATAATAGTTCGACATCTTAGCTCAGTCGGTAGCATGTCTGCAAATTAAGCTAAGGGTCCCGGGCTCAGTTCCCGGTATGGCCAAAAATTTATAATTGATAAAAATATGGGTTTACCCTTTCACATTGATCCATTGCCGGCAGGGCACTGGATGTTGTGCCTATCCTAGTCTCAAGTTAGATTATAAGGCATATGAAGCTACGACAGGCCTAGTCAGTCGGTAGTGGAAAATATATTACTGGAATTAAAAAAATGACCCAGGTCATAGACTGGAAACATTAATGCATGTAAACAACTAGTTATAGTTTAGAAAGCTTTAGTCAACTAAAGTTAAATTTATCATTTGTAGGTATAGTTCTTTCAATAAATTTTGCCAATGGATCAGACATCAATAATGGAGTTAAAATAGACTATGGTTTAGAATTAAGATGATAATCATGAATTAATAATTAAATAGTTATTTAATTATAATAATGGTATTACACAATAGTTTGCAGCCAAGCCTTTTGTTGATATTTGACAAAGTAAAAAGCAAAATATACATTTGTCCACATATTATTAATTTTTAATAATACTTATATATTGGGATTTAATAATGAAAGCTAATGTTTACATTATTATTTCTTTTAGAAAAAAGATTATTGTGTCTGCAAATTTTATTATTGTTATTTGAAAATTTTCTCATTTGTCTCTGTGTGCGCTAATAAATGAAAAATGAAAATTGACTTTAAAAAATATTTTAGGTCGAACTTAGGGCTCGCAATGTGTAATGATTTCTACAAATAATATCAGGGTTCCAGCAACCTATAAAACAGGGAAAAGTTAGGGAATTTGATCAAATTTCTGGAATTTTCACATATTCACATAAGGATTACATAACTTTTAGTTGCCATAGTTAAAATAACATTTTTTCTTACGTTTAATACTCACTGTGAATTTCTTTTATCTCAGAGGTCCGTGTTGAGTATACTAATCTCAATTATAAAGTCAACATGTGATTTTCGTGTCTTCTTTCCACCTCTTTAGCCATAGTTGAGTCATGGTATGAGTGTGTGTGAGATTTAGATTATTTTATATGAAGAAGAAACTAGTCCGACACCTTAATTCAGTCAGTAGCGTGTCTGCTTATTGAGATAAGGGTCCCGGGTTCAATTCCTGGTTTGGCCGAAAAATGTATCGTTGGTGAATTGTGGTTTTCCGCCTTCCCAGTGACAAATTAATGATCAGAGGCTGGGTATTGTGTTTTTTGGAAGTTTAAATTGGTTTATAAGTCAAGCTGATTGAAATCAGCTGGTTCAGAACGTGCACTTTAAATACTTTAAATAAATAAAATAAACTATAAAGAGTGTGTCTCGCAACAATTTTATACTGTACTGGTGTGAGACGATTTTTTAATGGCTCAATATGATACCACTGGAATTTATTTTAAATCACACTAACCAATAGCTCCTCTTTTCAGGCTGAAATTCATTAACCGCTTCATCAGAATGGTCATGTGTCTATAAAGATTATTACATTAAGTTGTATAATGTCTATGACATATAGTAACTGGAAAAGTGGGAAACTGGCTCTGGAAAACTTTGAAAAGTCATGGAATTTTAAAACATATTTCAACTGGACACCCTGAATATATTTTCAATTTCTTTATGAAGCAATGCATTCATCGGCTAGAATGCTTTTTATTGTTTAAAATTCTTTAAACTTTCTTATAAGAAATAGCACCTAAGCTGGTATTAACCTTCTTCGTGCCTCTGTGAAAGTTGAATTACCGTATATTTTTGTATACAAATATTGAGATTTAAATGTTAATATTAGCATGTTAAAAAAACATTTAACTGTCTACAAATTCTCAAACAATTAGTTTGTTTAGCATTTTAAAATATACTTAGAAATAACCTTAATAATATAAGGTTTAAACTCTTAATTAATATGCCATGCAAATTTACATTTTAAAAACGTTATGGTAAAAGGAAATATATATTCAAAGTCAATCCTTTTTATAACCCTCTCCTTCTTCAAACATAGGCCTATTTTCTACCTCTCAGTAATATGTTTATGAAATATATTCAATTTGCTGTACCTAACATATAAACTGGGCTTCATTTTGTTTTCCTTATTCTATATTGGTAATTCTGATAACTAGTTATACCACCTATTTATTTTTACTTTGTGAGATTTCAGTTCTCGGGTCTACCCAAATAAAAAAAAGTATGTTAAATAATCATACACAATGACCAGGGTCACAAAACATGTTGCTTTTGCTTACTACACATATGACATTATTCAAGTATTGGCAGTATATGTACTATGTTCTTAAACTCAACACAAGTCTTTGTGACTACATATAAATCATACTTTTAATTTAGAATGTGGCTTGGTTTGGTGGAACACACTGCAAGGAATATATCATTCAAAACCAGGGTTGGCTCATGCATATCAATACTTAAGTTACACTGGTAGCAGCATTTCAGACATTTATATTTAAAATTTATTTGAAAAAGTAGTAATCATATTTTGACTAATTCATTTTAAGCTGATAACTATAGTTGCAGTACTATAACCATAGATGTCCTCCAACATTACATTAATAGGTTTCGTTTGGTACTAACATTGCCTAGGTGGCATGTTAACCCCATCCACATGAAGTTGTATAATCTTGTTGCATCTATCCACAAGTTTAGTTTTCAGAGTATTTCATCTAATGACTACAAAACTCTTAATTTAGTTTTTCGGCCTTAGTGTGGAGACACTTCTGCAGTGCGTTGGACCTAATCTCTGAACATGGGTCTGATAGCTATCAATATATTTAACTATGTTATGTTGCACAAACTTGAATCCTATTTTGTTTTTAATAGGGTTACTTTTAGATTATATTCTATAAGATCTAATTCATTGCATTTATTTGTATAGTAGTTCTTTTTTCAATACATAAATTCAGCCTAAACTCACTATTTTACTTTTCAATTAAACCTTTGGATTATTTCTTTCTTTTAACATTATGTGGCATGATCATATCAGTTTATTAAAGCATATCTACAACATTTTTGTTTTGTTTAGGAACTGTGGAAAAATATTCTGCGCAGATTGTTCAGAGAACACAGTGCCGCTTCCAAATGAGCAACTGTATGACCCTGTGAGAGTGTGTGTCAACTGCTTCTCTATGCTACATAACTCTTCAACTTTGTTGAAACGACATAGGGCTATTCCTTTTTCTTCAATAGAATACAGTGGCTCTTTGAACTTTGTCAATGATTTTATTGATTATGGTTCTCTCACACTGAAAGATGATGGTGCTGCTACAGCAGATATAGCTTTGGTAGATAATTGCAAACCATCAAATGCATTGGTTTCTGATACTGAAGGCAAACCACCCATAGCTGTGATTTCAGCTGCATCACCCTAGCCTACATTTCAAAGAATTTCCTTAAAAAAGGAACTCCCTCAATTTCTCTTCATTGACTAAATTTGTATGTTAGATATAACATATATTATTTTTAATATGTGGCTGTAAACTCTTGATGAATTTTCCTTGTATTTGCTTAAAATCAATAAATTCGACTTTTATCATAAAACTTGACAAGACAATACTAGCAATAATATGAAAATGATAAAGGTCTATATGGCTTGTGATTAAATATTATTTATAATATTTTAGTTTCCCTGACTAAAACTGTTAGAAAAATAAAGTTATTTATGTGTATGGCAAGTAATTTACTTAGTACTCTCATGATTATATATTTTTATTTAATATACAAAATAAAAATGTGTCAAACAATATCTTTATCTTTAAAATCTAAATAAACCCAAAACATAATTATTAGGTGCAGGTATACACATTAATGTATTGAAATAAACATTCAAAGTGCTAAGTGGATATGTTATCCTAAAAATATATCTAGTGACCATTCATTTTATTTAGGAATTATTTAACCACACTTTCACCTCTGGGAGAATTTGAGTTGAATTCTTGTCCGATACAATTAATATACACTGGGAAGTTTAGTACTTTAGTAACCTTAATTTCCTTGTGGGATTAACTACTACTATACTAGCACTATAAATAAAATAAATTCAACTTTCCCTTTGTTAACCAACAATAATTATTTTTCATGTTCTTTCCTAAGCTCAATATGCCACTGAATACATAATAACGGTCTATTACTCTCTTTTAAACCCAACTCACATTTTGATTTTTTGGACTTAAGGAACGTGTTCTCTTAATAAATCAATTGAATAGTTTAACACTTGAGCAAATAAATTTTCCAAACTTGGTTTTTGTGCCCTTCACTGCCTGGTATAGTGCTGCCCTTATTGAAAACATATTTTTTTAAACTCTTAATAAAACTGTGCTTTTGAATCAGATACACTTATTCCACTGATAGGTACAGTATCTACCTTACGCACACGTTCTGTGAATGTGCTACATTAATGTTCTTACTAGTATTATATTAGTCAAGTTTAGGTAACTACATGATCATTGACTAAACTATTTTATTTTTAAATAATTAAATATTTTGCAAATTCATCTATTAAAACAAGGACAAGTTTTGAAAATATGTTTCCTAATTTAAACTTTTTTTTAGTTTAAAGATATTTAAAAAAAAGTGTTATACTGTCCTGTAGGGTTTCATTTAATTTAAGTTCTGCAACATATACTTTTCTTTTACAAATGTATTTGAACATTTTGAAACCTTGTCTATAAAATTTAACTCAAAAGATTTTTTTAATACAGCATTAGTGTATTTTTTTCTCATACCTAAAAAAAAACAAGGAGAGGAAGGTTGACATCCTAATGCAAATGACTTAATTCTTATGATAACTTTTGTGTGTGTTAAAAATAATTTTATGTTAATATAATTAGCAATTCATCTCTTGGCTTCCAATATATACAAGCTACATAGTTTTATGTTTAAAATGTGGTATTTTAACTATTAAAAATATGAAGTTTTGCCTTGTTTTTCTTGGTAGATGAAGCTATATACAGTTTAAATGTACAGATTATATTTGTAAAATTACTAAAGACTATATTAGTAAAATCTTAACATGCCTGACTAAGACCTAGTTTTGTATCTGGTATTTTACTTTAACTCACAGCTGATAATTTGTGAACCTACCTTAGTGTGAACTTAAGTAACTATATTAATTTTAATGCTTTGACGAATAAACTATGCAAGGCAAATATTTCCTTGGAGTGTTTTCTTAAGACCAATTTTACCCTAACGAGACTAAACTGGCTGGTGGTAAACTACTATTGTGTTTATAAACACACAAGATTTTATTTTATGTATAATTAAGTTCTCCCACCATTAATTACAACTTAGTATCAAGACCAATGTTTGTAATAAAGAATGCTTTCATTTGAAAGTTCTCATATTAAACTAGAATTTTTATATCTGCTTCTAAACACGTTAATTTGATTTAAAAAAAAAATCAAACTAATTTAGTTTGCTGTGTGAACATGAAATAGTTTTAACTCTTTCATTCAAGTTAAGTTTTAAATATATCTTAGTAATGAATTTTTAACCAAACTGTTTAGATTTTAAATTAAACAATACAACAAAATGCTTGATACATTAAGAAATACCTCTCAACCCTTTTAGTGCTTCACCAATGCAAGATTCATGTGCGAAGAATTTCAGTTCTTTCTCAGGATTGTGTGCTATTTTATTATTTTTGTAAAGTTGTACAAGAAAAATCAACAAACTGTTATTTTTATAAAGTGGCTTTTCAGCGTTCTACCATTTTTATCTGCACATACTGTTGTGTGTATATTACTTATATTATTTGGGAATACAACATGATGGTACATCAATTATACATTTTTTTAAAGGCCTGTCATTCAGTTAAAAGAAACAAATTATATGAAATTTTAGCAAAGTTTAGGATATCCAAAAAATGTGTTAAGATAATTGAGGTATATCTGACAGATTTGCATGAAAGGGTACAGGTTTGATGCCACTTGTCAGATTCATAATAGACAATGGATTGAAACAAGAGGATGCATTATCCCCAATATTTTAATCTAGCCCTAGAATATACTATTAGGGTCATACAAGAGATTAGGGAAGGCTTGACATTAAATATTACGATGCAGATATTAGGATACGCAGATGATATTAGCTGATCAGATCGGCTTGTGGCACTAAAATGGTTAAGGTTGTCTTATTGAACTAGTTATGATAGTTTATTAAAATAAAATAGAAGAATAGAAATCAAAGTTCATAGTTCCTACAAGTTGAATTCTAATGTTTTCCTTTTTCAAAGAAGTTTATTTAATAAGTTCTTAATTTTAATTTCTCTGATCAAGGAAAAGGTTCTTATCAATGAATTGGCACATTGATTAATTCACCCTAACTCAACATTCATTGAAATAACACATATTAAACAAAACTAATTCATTTTGTTAGATGTTCATGGTTTTATTAATAAAAATAACAATATGTGTTTGTTGTCTGAATCAGCTGAAGTAAAAAATATATATAAACATTTCAAATTTTATGATATTTTAAATGTTGGGAGAACATAATTGCTTATAATAATAGCGTTAAGTTAACTCTTGCAGTTAAGGTCATGTTAGTTTCATCCACTAGAAGTTAATTATTTTATAATTTTAGTTAAAATGTCTATTTTATTACAATATTGAGTAAGTGAATACTTAATTTTACTATCAAATGCTTATTCCAACACTTACCAGCTCGATTACTTCTTGTTTCTAAGAATCTGTTTGAAATACTCTTTAATTTTATTTTTAAAAATCCACTTTTTTTTAAAAATGCTATATATATATCAGTTGGAAAATATAACTAAATGTTAATCATTAAATCAGAAAGCTGCTCATGATTTTCGACACAATAGTTTTCCCGAAGAATGTACCCTGAAAATTACATAATTGTGTGCTTTATTGTGTTTTAATTGTGAACTTTGAGGCCTACAGTTTTCTGGTGTGTAGGCCTTGCCCTTCTATCTTCCTTTCAATGTTTAATTTAAGACAGCCGTTTGGCACCAGTTTTCTTTTGTTGACACAGTAATTAGGTTAGTAAACCTACAGAAAACCTGAGTTTTGGATTTCACATTTGGATTAAAAGCTACCTAACTAAATCACATAGTATCCATATCTTCTCAAAGCAATATTTAAGACTATTATCTTGAATGATGGATATGTATGAAGTACAAATGCAATTTTAAGTATAATTAGTAGAAATATTTTTCATTTCATTTTAAACATTAATTTTTAGCTATGTGTTTTATATTAGCATTATGCACAAAGTATCCATAATGTATATATTTTATATTTGTAAAACTAAATGCTGTTTTACTATACACCTACTATTCGTTAATATCTTGGATCACATCCATACTGCAAAATAGTAATAGATATTGGACTAAGAAGTGTCTGTTAAAATTACGAGCATTTTTTAGGGTTTATTTCTTATTATGTAGCAATACATTGTTCCCACAAGCTGGATGCAACAAATTTGTTGTTTCATAATACACGTTAAATACTAATTGGTCTTAACAGGAAAATTAGTATGTGTTAATAAATACTCAAACCTTATTATTATATATTATTATCATAAATTTAATTATTTTCTTCAATATACATAAAATTTCTTTAGTAGTTTGTATTTTGGCACAAAACAATTAAACCGAAACATTAAGTTAACATCTATGAAATTAGTAAAATATAAAAGTGTGGCCAAATCAGGAAAGCGGGGTTTCATAAATATACTTTTTAATTATTTAATAGAATTTTAAAGGATATTAGTATTTTGTAAATCTCCCTTTTACTAAAGTTAGATGGTCACCACGATGAAATTCATGTCATTTTACTAAATACGTTTTCTGGGTTTTAAATCTTTAATAATGAATGCATTATAAATTTACACTGCCGGGTGCACAGTAAAATTAGGATTTGTTTTAGATTTTTAAAACGGCAGTATTTAAAGGTACATTCACACTAAAATAGTATACATCAATACAGTGTAGAAAATTATAATTAAAAACTACAAACATCTTCTATCTCTTTTAATATTTGCCTCAAATGTAGATATGTTCATCTTAAAAACCAATTAATTTATTAAGTCCGGTATGATCTGTTATATTAAAGTGTTGCAAATTAATTGTTTGGAGAGGGATGTAAGACTGTTTGGATGATTAAGTGCAATATATTTTGTTTGGTTAGTTTTTATACTACTTGAGCTAAGATGCTTCTCACCAGCACGTTGTTTTTATTTTGGTTGTGATTTAAGTTAGTTTTAAAATTATAAAACAAAACATTAACGATGTAAATATATTTACTAAATGAGGTCTGCCTTTTATTACTGATAGTACTAAATACTAAGACGGGTTTAATATTACAGAAATTCAGTATGGGGTAGTTATAAACATGAAAAAAAAATTAAGAAAACTAAAAATGTGTCTGGGCATGGTAATGATATAATGTGTCTAATCTCAGAAATGATTTTTTAAAGGGATACAAATATGTTAGTTGTGATTTTTTTATAAAATTATGGGTGATTATGATGAGTGAAGGTCAAAAGGAACAAGTCTTTAATGCCATTAGTTAATTTTGAAAAAACAATTTTTTTAAAAATATTTGTATTTATTGACTAGTGTCAAATTAAATTAGAAAAAATACTAACAATTTTCGCAGCATGTTTAAATAAATTTATTAAGTTCAAACATAAAATTCACTCTGAGGACAATTAAAGTAAGTGTTATAGTAAATCTAAAAAGACAAAACAACATTATGATTAATGCATTTATATTTCTTCCATCTAAATCGTCCACACTTTTTGTTTGTTTTAAGAACTTTGTTAATTTTTGACTAATCTTTAATCTGTATTATATTGCAATTCATGCTCATATGTGTGTCAGTTTCAAAGTTGTTTTAAAATATGGCAATAATTGAAGATATTAAACATTGTATTAAAGTCACTATATTTATTGTGTGAAGCTGATGCTTGAAAGTGTAATATCATTCATTTAACGAACAAATGCTATTAATGTAATGTCTTGGACAATTCATCAGCTTGTGGGACTTTTTAAATGGTTTAGATATTAAAAAATAGTTTCTAGTATAACTACTTATTTGTATATAGATATGGATTGATTTTCAAATATTAGCTTTTAATTTCGCAAAGTATTCTTATTTGTTGTGTGTTAATATGTATTTTTGCTTTGATTGTACACTTCCAGATTAATTTTTCCTAATAAAACCTCGAGTGCTTTTGTAAACACACAATTTTTCTAGAATCTTTGATTTGGAGGGGAAAAAAAGCTTTCAAATTTTCTCCATGCATGATTAATAATGTAACATTCTTGGTTTCTAAACTTTCTTTTGATTATACCTATATACACATGAGAGTAACTTTATATTAATTCAGTTAGCTTTACCCTGATAAACTTTACTTTGCATCCATTACTGTTCCCAGCCTGTGGCCTGGGTCATTTTTATATTGAAGCCATATATTTTCCACACCAACTTGCTAGGACTGTCATAGTTTCAAATGCCTTATAACTCTGATAAACTGGTAAGCTATATATGAAAATGACAAAATGTGTCTTGGACTGGCTCAAGGTACAGGGTTTGAAAACTTGTTCAGAAATCATTTTACAAATATATAATAATAAATACTGTTGAGTACATAAATACAACAAAACCGATATATATATATATATATATATATATAATATCTGACAACAAACTAACATATTGGAGTAAACATTTTTGACATCATATCTGAATCTAAAATGTTTATGTTTACTATGTTTTTATAAAGGTCAAACACCACTTTCTAGATATCATTAAACATAAAGCAATTATTTATTTATTCTTATAAATATTATTTGAGAACTTTATCTTAAGAATGGGCTAACCTTTTTCTAAAGTTTAGAGTTGATCAGTGGAATAGAAAGCTACAAATAATTGGAGGATAGGTCTCTTTTGTCCCTGAAAACTCAACAAAACTTTGTGTTTGTATAATAAGGTGTTTAAGAAAATGGGAAAATCTAATAGTGGGGAGCGTATAACCCGAACGGGTAGTAAGACGCGGTGCTAAATATTATTAATAGTGGGGCTAACTTAAAGAATGATAATTTCCTCAATAAATTATTTTTAAATATCTCTTTGGTGATACATTACTTGCTGCTTGTTTGGACACCCAGACCTAATATTTAAACTTATTTTTATTTCATTTGATGAATTTTACATGTTTGTTTTGAACAAACAAATATTGTCAGTACATGACTTACAACTAACTTAATTTTGACTAAGGAGGTCAAAATCAAAATTTAAAAACTGCATAAATACTGACCTATTTTATTATTAGTGTGTTTTATTTTCAATGGGAAGGTCAGGTTTAATCTCAACCAACTATATTGGGACTTCCAATATTTGTTTTCCAGTATGACTCAGTAAAAATTTAGGTGTAGCTCCTGTTAAATATTCTTATCCCTTTTTCATTAAATTAAGTGATTTCATTTATTGCATTGTACTAAAAGATACAAATCCCTATTTAATCAAAGTTGAATTATGCATCTACAATCTTATTTGCCAACAATAAATGTCTTAGTACAGGCATTTTCAAGTTTTTCCAAGGTTTGACCTCAATTTTGGTCTTGGAAACTCTTGCAAGACTTTGATAACCTACAAATGTTCAAATTATAGTTTTTAAATGAATTTTTCATTGCAATTTAACACCTATCCTGGTTATCCACATTTGATAATACCAATACGGTATGTAAAACTTAAAGGAAATATAACATTATTGTCGTGGAAAAAGAAGTGGAAACCACTAAATGAAAATCATTCCCAGTACACCTAGCGGGAATTCAAAATCTTGACATCCTCAACCAAACAAGCATGATGTTAAACTTGCTCGGTTGTTTTAATAATTATAAATTGCTTATATTAGGATTATATGAATAGGGCAAAGATGTCCCAAAAGAGAATTAACGAGCACGTTGGGTAATGTGGAGGTTATGCTGGCAGCACCCTTTGCCTAAACACCAGACTTCTACAGTGAACTAAATCAGCAAGCATACTCTCGAAGTTTGATAGTAAGAGGAACATACGCGTTAAAAAAAAATACTGCTTTTATTTCTATTTGAATTTTGCATTATATTATAATCATTATAATCTCTTTAAAAAGTCAAAAATAAAGCTATAACCTTAACAATCGTTGCTATATATATCACCCACATCTAAGGCCGCAGGGTCTAAGCAGTCACACTCACAAGAAACTGGATTACTTATAAAAGGGATAGTGATATTTTAATCCTGTCCAGGTGTACTTAAGGTGGTGTTTCCTAAATTGTTTCCCCACTCTCCCTCCACAAAATGCATCTTCATTAATTACAATTCTACCTTTTTTATCTCTAACCCACAAATGTGAATATGCGCTCTAGCTTGTGTAGGTAGAAGGATTCACAATATATATATCGGTTAACTTTGTCTTTTATAATATTTACTTTGACTAATGCCTAGACCATCTAAATTACATAAACCTTTGAAACATTAATTTGGATGAGCAGCAATTTGGCAGGATGTATATTTGCAAAAATAATTATATCTGGACTAATTTTCTTCCAATTCACAAATGCTTGGTAGGCAAAATTTAATTATATTTTGTCACACTATAGTGTACAAAGTATAAACATCTTAAAACTTGCACTGAACTAATTGTACTAATTCAAGCCTTTTTAGTTATGAAAGCTGAATCAGCAAGCTAATGAGACATTGCAATAACGTATGATAAATGATTTATGTATCAAAGCAGCATCACACTGGGAAATAAATTCTAGATCAAACACATTTCTTCATCAAAATCTCTTTTTTTGTGGTAAATAATAGTAATATGTTGTAAACTATCAAGAACCTTTCTAAAAATTAAATTAATATTTCCATTAATTAGTAGGCCTACTTAATATGTAAGAAAACAATCAAATTTAACTTATTATTATGTAACATTCATAGGCCTTTTCAAAAAATGAAAAAGTCTTATAGTTTTACACCATTTTACTGCAGCTTATTAAACAGTTTTTATGATTCTTTATCTATTAGTTAGAAATGTGGCTTGGAAAAGGTTACTTTCTAGTTGCTTTACAGGAAAGGATTAGCCTTCTTTTAATTTGACATAAGATATGTTCCAGGTTATTTTATTACTATTATTATTCTTACACCATTTATTTAATAAATTTAAATGTGTTACATTTTAGACCTATTTGAATAGATATTTGACTTTTCAGTTTCTACCATTAAAAAGTGTGAGAAATACCTATTCTAATTGCTCATTTGTCTTCCATGCTTACTGATTTATTTTTATTTAATTTAAAATATAATTTAAATGATTTTATGTTGTTTTTTTTTCATTTAATGTCTTGAATGATATTAGAACAACCTGTAAATATTATATTTACTCTTGGCATGACACCGTTATTGGTGACTCTGAGAGTATTAAAGTTGGGGAGAAAACCAAATTGTTACTAACTGGTCATATTCTAAATTACAAAAAAATAGAAGTTCTTGAGTATATCTTCTTTTTTTAAAAATTTGAATGTTAGTAGAGGTCGTGTTGATTTCATAACTGTCTTAATACCTCTAAGCCTTTAATTTAACTAGTCCTAAAATCTGTTAATACATAAGACCAGTGATTTGATTATAAATATATACATACATGTTTGAAAAAATCTTGTAAATATGTTACATTGTAAAATATGTATTATTGAATTAATGTAGTATTGTGTTATTTATTCACTTTAAATATCAACCATAATTATTATTATTACTATTGGATGATCTGTCTTACAACATGTCCATTCCTTTTGTCATTGAACTAAGACCGCCAATTCCTCCTCCTTTAGCTCCCAGACTTTTCTAATTTCCTTCAAGTCATCCAATATTTGAATCCTCTTTCCTAAGCTCCTCTTTACCTCAACCTTTCTATCTATGACGTCGAGCAAAAGACAGTTCTTCCTAAGGATGTGTGTGATCAAATTTGCTTTGCATTGAAGAATTACATTCAAAATGGTTATATTCTCACCCACTTTTCTTAGGTTTTATTCATTTGTCCACCCGATCTTCTCTAGTCTTCTCCAGCACCGCCCCATTTCAAAGCTTTCTAAGTATTTATTCTCCATCTTCCTAAGAGTCCAATTTTCTGCTTCATACAGCGCAATGTTACAAATTAACATTTCTTCAGTTTCTTCATTGGTTCCAAACTCAACTTGCTGGTCAGCAGTAACCTCTCCTTGTTGAAAGCTTCCTTGGCCATGTCGATTTTCAACCTAATACCCTTGGTGCAGTAGGCATCCTTGGTCAGCAGACTTCCCAGGTACTTGAGCTACTCCATGTTTTCCTATTCCTGTACTCCAATTTTCATTTTTAGTGGCTCTTCAATTTTTGAAATCACAATCACTTTTAACTTCTCAGTGTTTATCTTCATGCCTATCTCCACAAGCTGGCCCATCATTTCCGCCATATATTTAATTGTGTTGATGACGCGTCCTTCTATTCTGAAATTGCCACATCCCACTAGGGTTTCCCTAACCAGCCACACAAGTTGAACAGACTGGGTGACAAATATCATTTCTGTCTCACTCCTCTTCCTATCTCTACCCTTTTGGTGGTCTCCATCACTCAGCCTCACCTTCACTCGCTGTCTCATGTACAGGTTTACAATCAGTTTTTTGTCCCTCCAGTCAACTCTTATCCATAGAAAAAAAATGTATTTTTTTTTTCAATTTATATTCTCATGTGTTATGGTGTTTACTTTTACAACAAAACTAATGATATGAAATGTAATTTAAAAAACTGTTAAATAAATACTTGATGTAAATTTATTTTCATTTGTTAATTCTATAAAAATACAAAAACTCCATTGATGTTTGGTATAGTTAAACCATTAAATGTTGTCAGAGTAGTATTGTGTTTAGGGTCTTGAACGCCTTTAAGGCCATAAGTCAATTAAAAAACTTACTACACTCTATAAACAAGTTAATAATATAGGGTAATTCAATCTCCATAGGCCCCAAACTTTTGTCATTACAATCGCAATTTATTTATAGTTCCTTTGACCTTGCCTTGTAATGTATGCATAGCATAACTTATGGTTGTTTTAAACAAGATTGTGCAACAAGTCATGCTTCAAATGTCAGCATGAGAGAAATGGAATGTTTTTTTGGAGACAGAGTAATCTCAAAAAAAATCTTTATAGGGTGGCCAGTGAACTTGAAAACCTTGTTGAAAACCTTGAAATGGAAAGGCGCTGGAGAGACCGGGAAAAAACCTTGAATTTGCGTCGAAAACCTGGAACTTTTATTATAATAATTTAGTAATTCTTCATTTCAATTAATGTTTTATGTTATGGTAGAAAGTATTTCTCAACTGAGCCAGAGGCCTGGATACCTCAACATTATAGTTAGCTAAACCTCACACCAAAAGCGCTGTTCCAATCCTAAAATATCACTATAATACTTCTTTTCTTTTATCTGTGGTAGCATATTCTTTATATTAAGAGGACAGAGGGTGAATTGAGGTCGAAAAGCATCCAGAAAGAGAATGGTTGAAGAGGCGTAAACAACTAGAAATTAAAGTATTAGATGCCAAAAGAGCTAAATTTTTAGCTGAATTAAATGGTGACATCATTAATTCAATTGCAAATTGGAATACATAGATTTTGCAGTCTTTTTTTTAAACTTTAAATTTTTCAATTCTATTTTTATTTTTATCTAGTTACTTAAAATACATTTTTCGCTAGTAAAAAAATTAATAATAAACTTTTATATTTCAATTTAAAAAACGCTAAATAAATATATGCATTAAAATGATCCTTAGAAAAAGCAAAATAATAATAATAAAATGAAAAATAAAACATATAATTAGAAACAGGTGTGGACCTAATTCAAGACAAAATACAAGTGACCCTAGTTAATCACAAAGCGCCCCCCGAGTGTTGACCATCAATTATTTAATACAGTCAATGAAAACATGTCAACAGTGTCTTGGTTGAATATGTAACAATAAAATATTATTATCTACCCATGTAAAAATTAAGATATCCAAAAGTTGAACATCTTGTGTGTCCCTCATATCATGGAATGACCCATAAGATCTATTTATTGAATTAAAAAATACTTTGGGGGCCTATTTCTTTTTTATTATTTCTTACCCTAGCTTACAAAATTTTGTTCAAGTATACTTTGTGTTAATAAACAAGTTATACCCAGCAGTGAGTAAAATTTCAACATAAAGGCACATCTCGCGTCTGCAACCAGCAACTGGACTGGTTTCCATAATTTGTTATGTGGCCAGTTCCTTCGAGGTGACTGTGACTGGTGACCAGAGTGCGCGTCCAGCATCTCTACATTATGTCTGCGTCCACACTGCTTCGAGAGCAGTGTGGACGCAGTCACCACTGAACAAGCGTGTGTTTTAGTAGAGTTGTATTTAGTTTAGTCATAATTGCTTGCCGACACAGGAAATAAATATAATTTATTCACAGCAAATACTTAAAAAGAAAAGTGGTTTAAAGGAATCGCAGTATGCGAAGAAATCTTCAAGTCCCAGTCAGCACAGTTTTGTGTTTGATTGGGCTGCTTTTGAAAATGCTCCAAGATTTCTCCATAGAAGAAGACGTAAATTTAACTGTAGAGGTGGAAAAGCACCCATCAATTTTTGACATATCTTCGCTAGTGTACGGGAACCAACATGTGAAGGACAACACATGGAAAGAGATCTCAGGAATAGTTGGTCGATCAAGTTATTATGTTTTACCCTCACTTTTCCAAAAAATTAAATAACACGGAACATTAAATAAATCAATTGAAAAACTCAGATAAATGAGAAACTATCTGTACTGCACATAACATTACCCACGACTGGCGACCAAGAGATGCATCCAGGGAAACACTATATCCCGTGTCTGCGACACACCACCCCACGTCTGCGGTTGCAGATGCAAGACGCGCTTAGGGAATCCTAACTTTATTATTCACCAATTAACAGGGGGATGTGTCAGATTTATCCAAGACAAAACCTGGAAAAACAATGTTCTACAACCTGGAATACATGGAATAAACCTTGAATTTGAAAAGGCCAGATTGCTAGCCACCCTGCTTTACCACCAAGATCACCAGATTTAACACCACCAGACTTCTTTCGATGGGGGTTTTTGAAGAACTTGTACCGAAATAAATTCCACACAATCGCAGTCCTCCAAGAATTTTTATGCCAAAATTATTGAAGCCATTACTGAGGACACTTGAAAAGTATTTCAAAATTTGGAGGGTCAAATGTAAAAGGGCCTCTATGCCAAAAGAGGACTATTTTCAGCATCAGATGCGAGTCAGTCCTGTTTCACACATTTCAAGGTATATGTATGTACATTTTATTGGCATACTATAAATAAATAGAGATTACATTGACAAAATTTGGGGCCTCTAGTGAGCAAATTAACCTGTATATCTATAATGGATTATTTATTTCAATCACTACAGTTCATAATTTATAATGAATCACACTTTAATCTTTTTAATGCTTTTCCACAGTCAATTGTTAAATAAATTTACTTCAGCAAAATATGCTTACAATGAATTTTTTTTATTAATAGGCATATATAATAATTACTCTAATGGAGCAGGGATGAAAAAGTAATCAGTCTAGAGGTAGTGTACCCGAATTTTTGTGGAAATAGTGTAAAATAAATATGAAATAATTGTATTATTATTATTAGCACCTCATCTTACTACCCGTTCGGGCTATAAGCAGAATAATTATAGTATGTGAAAGAAAAAAGTTTCTATTTTATAAGCGGTTATATCATAATTTTTTATCAATATATCTTGCTACTTGTTTGGGTTGTACACAAATGTATTAATTATGCAAATATGTTAGGAATGAGGATAATTGAACTATAGTAAGCTGAACCACACTTGCATGGAGCAAGCTTGGAAAACTATTAACGAAAAACCACCCTCGGTACACTACACCAACATTTCAAACTCTGTTCTCACCATCAACATTAGTCTAATCTATTGCAAGAGTGATGCATTCATTCATTTGACCACTGAAGCAAATCGGTTTAATATTGATTAGATTTTATTTATTAATGACATAACTGAGTCACATACATTGATTTAAAATTCGTTTATCATGAAATGTCTGCTCTGACTGCACTCTTTTCTATTACATAATCGAAGTAAGCTTAAACTAGTTTTTTTGAATATCGGCACTAATTTTTTAATATTTTAAAATTGATAACCGTGTTGCTAATATGATTTATTCTAAATATTTTACAGCTGCTCAATAAGTAATAATGACCTTTATTCATTAAAGTTGTATCAACATACGTTAGCCAGTTGCACTAGCTGAAATGATAAAAAAAATTAATCCTCAATCCTTTCTTGGAGTTGCATGAACCTGGCACCATTAAAGCCATTTAAGAGTTAATGTAGCTGTACTTAAAGAGCACAAAAAAAGTCTAGTACCAATCAAGTCTTGATTGCACTATATATTCTGAATCGGTCTTAAAACAAGAATAGTTGAGCCCTTCTGTGTATAGTGAAAATATTCTATAGCTAAGTGTACTAATGAGGGAATGTAAGAGTAGTCAAGGAGTTAGCTTCTTTTTCCTGTGCACATTTATTTACACTGTTTGACTTCACATACTTTATTCAGGGGATCAAGGTGGGTAAAAACCATTGGTCACATGACTCATTTTGGTCACTTAGCCACAATATTGGAATTATATGGCGGAACATGGTTTTTTGCGATTGCTTGTTTCTCGGCCATTTATAAACCAAGTTTCTCTTTATTTGAAAGCTCTAAAATAGTCCTTTATTTTTTGTAAAAATCGTTTTGTCAGAAAACTTTTCCTGAAAAATTTAAAATACTGAGTTTTTCTTTATTTTTGATTTATTTTTTGTTTATGATTTATGAGCTGATTTTATTTTTTTATTTTAAAGGTCTATTAGAGTGTTTCATTATTTGTTACAATACTTTTGTCATAAAATGCAACAGTTTGACCCAAAATAGTTTGTGAAAAGATTGTTTCTTGTTACACATTAATTTACAAATATTTGCATTGGCCTTGGAGGATTCCTCTTTTTAAAGGAAGTACTCACTTGCATTGGTGCTTACCTATCAAACAGTGGCGCAAGAGCATTATTACTGGCAAACACCATGTACATATCGTCAGCGGTCAATTTATGTTAGCTGAAGCAAGAGCTAGAGGATTGCATGGTAGATCTCCAAACTGGTCTTATAGCAAAGGATGCAGAGATAGCACACTACCAAATCAATATTGCTAATGAATATCTTCAGAATGAGTTAGCTTGATATACCACAGAGGGTGTTAGGAGAAGTAAATTATTTCAATACTGGAATTAGTGAATTCATTCCTGTTTTCAGGGACTTCACACTTTATTTTTGAGATGGAATTTGGTAGCTGTAGGCTATGTCAGCATTGTTGAAACATATATGGCAATGTTTTTTGGGTTCGACAAGACAAATTACTTCTGATGGGGGAAGTATGTTTGTACTGGATTGTTAGAAGCTACCAGAAAATATTCCTGAGCTGTATGATCATTTCCTCTCTGGAGGATTTTTGTCACAACTTTCAGGTAGACATTTTAGCAGTATTTCTATGGATCAAGGTCTGTAACTAAACTACAACAAGCCTGCTAAAGGGCATGGAGAAATTATTAGCATCACAAAACAAAAGGAAGTAGTTGCTCAGCATGATCTGATAAGGCATGAGAAAGTAGAAATTTCCTATCTCCTGAAACAAACATGCATTCTAGTGGAAGAAGATGAATACTCCATACATAATGAATTGTCACATTCTGTGAGAGCACAAGATGAAAATTTGCATTAAACAATGATAGACTACATTGAGTGGCATTGGAACCCATCCTCCTCTATGTACAAAGAGGTCAATAGACCGCTGCCTCCTCTCACCACGGGTGGCTGTCCCTCCCAGGACCTTCTTCCATTTCTTCCGCCCACGGGCTAAAGTATAAAAGGAATGGTGGACAGTGCTCTGGACTCAGTCGCTTGTGGGGAGGGGAGCAGCAACAACCTCTTTATCATTTATACATAAAATTTTACAATGTGTACAGTGTTATATATACAATAGGCTCAGCAAATCTGTGGTGGCTAAGTAAATGCTAAAGGTGCCTGCCTTAGTTGCTTCCTCTGCCAATAGTGTTTGCAATATAATTGCCAAGAAAGAATTCTCTACTGAAGATAGTGGATTCAAATTCAAAATATTACAAACAGGCCAAAAAGTATAAGAAACTTTAATCCTAGAGCAATCATAGGCAAACAAAATCACTGATGGACCCCATTAAAAGATTAAGGATGAAATAAAAGAAAAATCCTGAGCTACTTGTATTGAAGGAAAATAACAACGCAATGGTGTGCATTGAGAGGGGAAGGGGATAGAGCATACATAAACTCCTTTCATATGATTGACACCATCCTCATTTTTTTCTCAGTAAGAATTCCTTCCTCAGGAAAAGTGTCAAGTCTGATATAATGCATCAGCTTTAAAATGTACTTGAAAACCCTGCTCCAAATGAACTACCATTTTCAGGAATACAGACAACAATAGTGGTTGACTTTATGGCTCAACTAGTAAAAAGGTGTTTCTAACAGGTGAGAGGATTTGAATAGATTTTGTGTTTGATTTTTACTAAAATCAAATTATTAAAGGGCTTGAGTGTCATCATTTAGGAAAGGTTAATTCAATTGAACTATACATACCCAATGACAAAACACCTCTTCCTGTAAGTATGATAAGTTTATTGGGAATCCACAGTGAATAAACAGAAATCACAAGAATATCTAAGCACCTGGATCCAAACCCCTGATCTGGGAAAAAAAATGAGGTAATATCTATTTGAGAAGTGACCACCATGCAATGAATGCCAGTGTGTAGGTATGAAAAAAGGTATTTTGCATGATTTACCTGGTTTGGAATGTACCATTGCACAGCCTAAGTCGGAACTGTCGAAGCATGTCATCATACTTTCTTGCCATTTATATGCTTCCAGGATGTGGCAATACTACCAAATTCTCTGTAAAACATGCAGCACTAAATGCTGGTGTGACTACGTTTGTGCTTCAAGATTTTGGTGTGACCCCTCTTAGTGAAACTATGGAGGAAAATGCTAAGCCATTTTTAATGAAAACCCTGGAATCACATTTCTCTACAGATGATGAGCATTGGTATAACCAGTATCACCAAATAAGGTTATTAATTTTGAAAGTTTAGTGCCGACTACCAGTTAATTTAGAATACATGTCAAAAGCGCCTACTACCATTGTCATCGATATATTAATGCATTGTCAGCTCCAGATGGTTTTGATTCTTGATCCCTTAAACCCTAGAGTTTAGACTATGGCTACATAGAAAGCATCCTTGTCAACCCTATCTCCAGAATTTCCTACTCCCTGCTCTTGCAAGATGTGTTTTTAAGAGTGTTCCTGTTATTGTTCAGATGAATGTTCATGCTGTGTATTCTGTAATTGAGAATCAAGGGAGATATGAAATAATCCATATTATAAGGATGAGGATTGAGAATTGTGTATTGTATTCTTAAGAGAACCTAAAATTAAATACCTCGTGCAATAAGTTATATTTTTTTTTAAAAAGAAGTTATTCTTTTCTGAAGTACAAGTCAAATAGATTTTGTCTGTCCATAGTTTTATAAAATATAGTTTTTGGAACCGTTTGTATTTCTAAATTTAGGACCATAAATAATTGAAGGGAAAACAATAAAAACATTTCTCGTTTCTGTTTTTTCGATTTTTCCACCAAAAACGTTGATTTTTATTACAAAGAATGAATAACTATAAGACCATTAAAATAATAAAAAATAGAATCAGTTTATAACTGAGCGAGAAACAAGTGATCAAAAAGAAAAAGAAAATTATAATATTTTTTAAAAAAATGCCTATAAATGGCTGAGAAACAAGCAATCACAAAAAACCAATTTTCCATAATTTTGATTCCTATATGACAGTCAAGCAATTAAAATGCGAGTTATGTGACCAATGGTTCTTACACACCTTGAACCCATACATAAAGTATGTGAAGTCAAATTGAGGGTACATGAAACAGGAGCTAGCTCCATGACTAGAGTGGATTTGAAAATCCACTCCTCACATCAAGGAAGTTGAAGACTCTAGGCACTATAAATCTAAAATTCATGAATATTTATATTCTAGACATGGAAGACCTGCCTTTCTTAAGTGGCAGAAATTACCAGGAAAACAAGAGGACCCTGTGCTATATAAGTAAAACATTAGGTTTTGGATGGTCGAACTGAAAAGGAGTATGGAATGGAATTCAAGCCCTAAACTTTATGATGCTCAAAAATATATTTGCCATAATATTTTTTAATGTAGGGTAGCTGGGTAGTTTTCCTATAGGAACTTAACCACAGATATCTCAAGTGGTGCTATGTGCCTATACATGCTGGCCAAAAATTGACAGAAATAGGGGAATAATGGAAACCTGCTAAGAAAACCTGTAAAAACAATCACTAGCTCCACTAAAGTAATGAACAATATCAGAAAAACCTTGTACCTGTTTACATATTGAAATAGCAATGTAATTGCAAAGTCAAAACGTTTTTTAAGTTTTTTGAGACAAGTTATATATTATGTCCCGAGATTAAACAAGTGAAGTCTACACCATCATCACCCCTATGACACTCCTCAAAACCCTATGTAAAATTTGATCAGACTTTGAAGCTTTTTAGTTTTATGATTTACCACTATATGAGAAAGCACTGTGATTGTTTGTTGCAGATAGTTGTGACGTTTTATAAAAACAGCTGTTCAGATTTATAAGATTTTATCTCTGCACAATGGCTTTACATATCAAAAATAAAAGTAAGTTTCCAGTTGTTTTTTTTTTATAACTGATGTGTTAATATTTATACGCCCTCAAATTTCGAGAGACGTGAATTGTGAGAAAAAAATACAAGAAAGATTTCTGGTCAAGAGAACTTTAGAAAAAAAATCTAATGATTGATTTTGGGAAAAACATTTTTGGCCAAAAGATATTCTAAAAGAGTGGATTGTAACAGATAGTGATGAGAGAATTTTGCAAAAGGGACATGTGCAATTGCTTTTTATAATCTAAAGTTAGTTTTTCTCTTAATTATTTCCACATTGGTTGATCAATGTTTGCAATAAAAAAAAAACTTCTGCTAGATATCAGTTACCACCACTCCTATGCTGTTGGCTACTTATATGTTTATTTATTACAGTGATTTTTCTACTGCCTTAACTTTAGACATTGTTTATATACCAAAATAAAAAAGTTTTTTTTAAAATTTGGGATGGTGCTCTAGAACCGATACAAATAAAACACACTATTTTCTCTAAACAGCAAATCATTAAGAAATTTCTATTGCCATTTATACTTGCAAGTAAACGACAAATCAAATTCTACTATAATCATATTCAGGCCTATTTAATATAATTTGATTTTTTAATATTAAAATGCAGACGAAGGGTCTAAGCGACATGTTGTTTATTTGAACACTATTGTTCGAAATTTTAATCTATTTGCACATGAAAGGTTAGAAAGATTAAGTAAGAAGGGAATGATGCTCAAAAACATTACCCATATATATTTCACTTTTTTAAAACATATTAAAAAATCAATAATTTATTGTATCAATACAATCACAAATATATGAAGAATTGATAGAAATTAAAATTATATTATTTACATTCGAAAGTATTTGACAACATCACATTAAAAATTAACACTATTTGTTTAATATTTTTAATGGCACTTGCCACAAAAGTATTAAATTATTCATAGAGGACTGAAACTGCTCACATCCTGACATGTTAAACTCTCTTTATATGATTATTACAGACTGGTAGAAACAATCGATTTGTTGCTGCAAGTAATATTATTACAGTCATTAAGGCTAATTAAATATTATTTAGGGATGATATTATCAATAATTATCTTGATGCATTAGTCAAATATAGTATTTGAGAAATGTCTACTTGAGGGCGGGAAACAAACCTGGAACCATTGTAAAGATGGAAGTAGCAAAGTAATATATTTTTTTAAATAATAAAATTATATTGAAACCTTATAAACCGTATGCAAGAACAAAATGAGTAAAAGTGAAAGGTGAGTGGTATTGATTTGCCTCGGTAGTGAGCCTTCTGCAAGAACGTACCCTCTAAGATAGCTAATTAACGCCACTCACACTTTCGAATGTAAATTAATATTTTTTAAATCCACTAAAAAAATCACACTTCTCATTCACTCTTCACGTTTGCTTATTTCATTCTTGCAATCTGCCTTAGCCCTTTATTTAAGGAAAGACTCTAATTTTCATATTCAGACAAGTAATTACCCTAAATGCTACTCATTAGGATTATATAAAATGTTATCAGATGTTATTAGCTAGATGGTAAGACTGATTGGTGCCTTAGTGCCCTCATACATCAATAAAATTTTTAAATAATAATTTATAACCATGTTTATATGATCAAATTTTACCAAACAAATAATTAGCATGTGATTTATAATACAGTATTTCAAATAAATTTAAATTATATTACATCAATGAGCATGATTAATTGTAATTTATACCTTATTTGTTGTGAGCTATTATTTTTATTCACTAGTTATCATATTTGGGATAAAATAATTACTGTCTAACAGTAAAATATAAACTTGGAGGCTCAAACTTCTCTTCAAAATTTAAATTGTGTATGCGTTATCCCGCAACGACACTAGCGCCATATGGCTTCAATGTCCGATCACTGGAACTAAAGAGTAGCCAGACCCGTATATCTTAGACTCTGACCATCATCAACATACTAAGAGACCGTTTGTATATGAACTTTTAACAGTGATTATAGTTTTATGTCAAAGGTGTTTGAACAGTTTTTTTATGCTAAGTGTAATTACAGCACCCTTTAATCCTGCAAGCAACGGTCAATCAAAATATGCCTAGTAAAAAGGGTTAGTAAATTTAAGAGAAGAATAGCAGCAGGTGAGTGGCATACTAGACTTGTAAGATACTCCCATTGCTTAGAGCAGTCTCCATCAGATTTAGAGGTCAGAGTCCAGTTCAATTTCTGATGCATTGGCAATTCTAAATATATTTAGACAAATAGGCTATTAAGAACTTTTAGATATTAAGAATATATTACCTTTAAAAGTATGAATAACACTATTGACAAAGCATTGTTACATCTTAGGCTATAAATAAATATGTTAATTCTCTAATTTGAGTGATAAAGTGAATTTTAATTTATCATTGATGAAGACCAAAATTAAATTGTTTTAGCTAACTTCAAACTTCAAATCTTTTGACACAACCTAAATATTTTATTTCAGTCAAAATTGGAACTTATTTTTTTACATCCACTACTGTTTCCTGTCTGTGTCAGTTTTTTTAGTCAAGCCATATATTTTCCACTACCGGCATGCTAGGCCTGCCGTAGCTTCGTATTATGCCTTATAATGTAACTTGATACTAGGACAAGCACAACATCCAGTCACTGGCAGTTAATTCATTCCTGTGAAAGGGTAGACCCACATTTCACTAATGAGTAATTTTTAGGCCTTGCCAGAAATCGAACCTGGGATCCTAAGCTTTGTAGACAGATCGCTACAGACTGAGCTAAGGTGTCAGATCAAAATTATAACTTAGACATTTTAGCTTACTTTGAGGAATTAGGTCAATCAAAACGATATATCATACACTGATTACTTTTTTTTAATTTCAGATCAGTTGAGAGATGTTCATCCATACACTCATAAGAAATAATGTTAAATGTTCCATAATAATCAGTCTATTTGCCATGGTTTATTTCTAAGAAAAGGTTTTTATTTTGTCTCCATGTGTACACACATATAAATTACACCTTCAGTGACACACAGATTTGAAATCAACATCAATCAATCAGGTGAATTCAGGTTTCCTTGAGCCTAGAATTTGGCACAGTACATAGAATCACAACAAAAATAAAGTAGCCAAAGAGATAGAGATATTAATTTAAAATATTTATTTATAATTAAAATTCAGGAAAGGCTAATTTTAGTCTATAGGAATGCAATATTTGAAGAATAGAAATACATAATAAATATTAGAAATACATGATAAATATTAAAAATACATTTAAATTACACAGTTTTCAAAAATGACAATATTATTATCTTTTTTTTTTTTTCTAAAGTTTTGAAAATTTTTGCAAAAATATGTCTAACAGCATTCTTGACATAACTAACCCGGCAGTGGTGTGCTTTGTTTCTTTTAGATGAATAGAGCATAATATTATGGCTTGCTATGTTTCGCATAAGCACCGCTAAGACACATCAATAATTTGTATTTGTTTCCAGTTGTTAGTAAAGCTTTGTCAAAAATGAGTTATCCTATATGTGGTGTGCTACACCCCACCACACCTGGCACACTATAAAATTTATTAAGGAAAATGTTATTTTTTTCTTATCTCACTTTCTTGTGTTATAAGATTATAAAAATTATTAGATTACTACATAATTATAATAATTTAATATATTTTATTTTAATTATTATTCATGTTATTGCGTTACTTTAGTTCAATGAGGTAATCTTTCTAAATACTTTTTTTTTACAGAATATTGATTTGAATTTGAAACAACAGAATAAGGTCACTTGTTGCTGAGGTATTGAAAGAGTAAACTGTAGATTCAGAAAACAACAAAGCACCAGATATATTGGGAAACAGTGACCATGATAGTTCATCTGAACAGGAAGCAGAGGACTTTGATGATGAAACAGCCGATCAGGTCAGTAGAAATGAACATTTTTATTTTGAAACAGAGAGAATAATAAATAGGCTAAATAGATTCCAAGAAAGAAGGAACTGAATGAACTGAAAATAAAGTGTCCCATTTACATGGTGTTATTGGTATTGCCAAACAAGCAAAGAAAGCAGGAGAGTGTTTTGAGTTATTTATAACACTAGATTTAATTCATAGCTTGGTAACTAGCACCAACATGCAAATTAATAGCAAAAAAGGCTATTTGCACAGTATGTTGTAAAACCTACAAAAAATTTTTGAACTTTTAGCCGTATTAGGACTGCTATACCTAGAAGCCATATATAAATCAAGCCGTACAGACTTAGAAGAACTCTGGACATCAGATGTTAGTGGAGTTGATTGGTTCCGAGCTACTATGTCCCTTAAGCAATTTAGATTCCTACTGTGGTGCTTGCGCTTTGATGATCTTAGTACTCGATTAGCAAGGAAAGAAATCAATAAACTCTCTCCTATAAAGGACATTTTTGATCAGTTTGTTTCTAGCTATGTAAAACACTACACAGTTGGTGTTATTGTAAAATAAATTAAAAGCTGAAATCATTTCGGCAATGAATTAATATGCCAAGAAAACCAGTCAAATACAGAATAAAAGTTTTTTTTCTTTAGTTTACACCTGAATGTTTTATACTACAAAATTAGGGTGTATGTGGGTCAGTAACCAAATAATACTTTTAATGTTAGCAACAAACCAGATGATGTAGTAGAGAGAATTATTCTTCCTATTTCAAAAACTGAAAGAAATATAACCATTGATAAATGGTTTACCACTTAAAATTTGGCTTAAAACTTTCTTATCACACACAAGTTGACTGTAGTCAGTACAATCCGCAAAATAAACAGGAGATTTCTCCACAATTTTTGAACACATGAAATCGGCTTATGAATTTCAAGCATGTTTGGCTCTAAGCAAAAGAAAACAATATGGTCATATATTCCTAAAAAAAGGGGGAAGGTTGTGTTGTTACTATCAACAATGCCCAATGATGATGCTATTGATCAATCAAGTTGCAATACATCAAAGCCGTAAATGAATACCTTTTATAATGTAACAAAATTTGAGTTGATATAGGTGAAATGTCAGTTTAGTACTACATATCACAAAACGGTGGATGTTGGCCTTTGTCTCTATTTTCTTTTTCCTTTATTGAATGTGACAGGAGTAGATTTAAAAAAAATTCTTGAGGCAAATTCTAAAGAAAAAATTGTTCCTAAAACATTTATGAAGGAAATTCAAATTAATAAAAATTCAGATAATCAAGAGAAAATATATCAATATTCCAAGGCAGATTACAACAACAGTCAAATGGTTTGCTTCGCCTGTCCTGACAACAAGTCATCCCCCTACAAAAATTGATAAAAAACAAAGCAGATGTGTGAAGTGGCCACAAAAATGTTCTCAAAACTAAGCTGACATGCTGCAAATGTGATGAGTAGGGTTACCTGTATATGGACCGTGTATTTATGATGGGTGATGGTTTTGCTTAAAAAAAAAACACTGGAAGAAAATATTCAGTGGAATTATGTTTCTTTAAAAAACATTTATTTAATACTTTTAGTTTTTTTATATCATTTTACTATGAGAAAGAGATATGAAACACAATATTATTTTACTAAGGAATATTATAAAGTCTGAGTGAATCTGTAAATAATTTAACCTACTGTATTATTAAGAAACTATGTTTTAATTTTTTTCTTAGAAAATAAAATGATGTAATAAAATTGCGTATGATTGTTATTTATTGATCTAGAGTTCCTAAACATATTGTATTATGCTTAAAAGATTCAAAATACATTAATTATTCAGATGGGGTGTTTCACACCCCACAATCAACTGTAGTAGGTCACACCACCGCCAAGTTAAATAAACTGACACACAAAACTGACATAAGCTAATAGTTATATGAGACCTAGGTGTGGCATGTCCTTTTAACAAGTTTTAAAAAGTAATCTGATTTTAATGGTAATATATTTACAGTTAAGATAATAAATCATCTTCCTAAATGATTACTAGGGACCAACAAATTTTCAATATAATATGTCAAATAAAATGCTTACAAAAGATTCATTGGCTGGAAGTAATCTATGTTAAAATTGAATATTGTATTATCAAGAGTTTATGAAATCTATGTAAGCTAATATCAGAAAGATCGTGTATAAATAATGTTTTTTCCTTATGGAAAGTACAAAATTGTTTATAATCTAAGCATAAGTGATTAATTTAATGAAGATACCAGGAAGAATATTAGAATTAAAAATTGGCAAGTTAATACATACATTATTGATAATATATTTTTCATTAAAAGGCACTATGCCTATTGTGGCATTAAAATTAATTTAGAGCTATAAGAGATACATTTTAAAAATATGATTTATATATCAAAACACATTATAAATGAAGAATTTCAATGGTGCAAATAATGTTAAGTATATTAAATGGATTGTGAGTACACTTACAAAAGTCAAGCAATAAAAGTGAAAAACATATGTTACACTAATATAGAATTTTTTCATAAATAGAAGTGAAGTTTTATAATAGATCAAATGGGAAGCATAACTATTTATTTACAAAAAGGAGTAAACAGCCATTGTTGCACACAAAACTTTTTTTTATCAAGAAGAGAATTGACAAAATATCATTTCATAAAATTGGTTCTGGTTCATAGAGTACATTTGATAAAAAAATATTTTAGTCTGATCATTCTTGTTGGCCTCCCTAATTATTCTTGTTGCTGCTCTCTGGAGAGTTTATTTCTCGAAGTGCTGGCAAAGAAACATCAAGAGACATTTTTCTAAAAGAAGAAAAAAGAAAACATCTAAATATAGGAAAATAATTTTTTCCACTGCTGGGTAATATTTCTTAAACTTAGATCAAATATTATTTAATTTAATGAACATGTGTGGGAGCTGTGAGCTCTAACTTTAATACAAGGGAACACATACATAATATTTAAGGCTATAGTTGTTTCTCAACAAATTACAATGAAATATTCACATGACATAGCAATACATCATAATAATTGTATTGAATGGAATGAATATATAAATAAAGGTATCCAAAATATTTGAACAAAACAAGTCACAAATAGTTGTTCTAACAGTACTTACAAAGTTACAAATGCTTTAAGTTGCTATTTACAACAAAGGTATAAGTTATTTATGTCACTATTCAACACAGTCCAGATTCTGCACTCCCTTTCATGCAGTCTACATGTCACCCAAACACTGTCCCTTCATGTAAGTATCAGCTAATATAGGCCTAATCCCATATCGGCCCTAGATATGTAGTGCTCCATACTATCTCCATCACTTGGAATCAAGCAAGTCAGTTCAAACTCAAAATTATTTAATCCCTAACAAACTAGACAAAACATAAAAACATTAGTTTTATTTGTATAATGAAAATATAAAGTTTTATTTAAACTACATACCGGTAAGTAGAAAAATAAATAGAATTAAACTATTAAGATGAAGAGTTAGTAGCTTTAATCTGAACAGCAAATGTCCTTCATTGAAATTATTTTATACAATACTAGCTTTTGCCCACACCTTCATGCGCATTAATGTCAGTTTTAAAAAAACAATGTTTTTATTCACAGAGTTTTTAATTTCCCATAAATAGAAGAAATCACGCAACGTATTATCTAGTGATTATCATGATGAAAACTTTGTGGTTTATAAAAGATGTATCTTCAGAGTAATTTTTTTAATGTAGTGTAATTATTTCTGTCAGAAGTCTCCCGAAAACAGTACAGTGATGGCTCTTATGAGCACATTGTTGCTTCTGAGATCCCTCAGAGTCCTATTTAGACCTTCAATTGATGTGTTATGCGACATTGTACTTTCATTACATAATATAAGAGATAATTCTGGCAGTAATTTTGATGTGGAACTTTGCTTAAATATATTGCACATGGCAATCTTGTTGTTAGCAAAATTCAAAGTTAATTTAAATGTCGCATACACTGTTCTACCCCCTTTTAACAAAGTAGCGGCTATACTCGATAAATCCACTACAAAGACAACACATCACTCAAACCTGAGCTTAGCCAAGAATAAATAATTAATTATAATTAATTATAATTAAAAACACTTTTCCTACAGGATCTTGAATACTCTATAAGAATTTTGTGTCTGTTTTTTATGTTGTTCTGTGTTCAATGAAGTCTCGTTTATATTCAAAGATTGTAAGAGTACCAGCCTGTCATTTTCCTCTCTCTCAAATAGTCTCTATTGAATATAAATTTGTGCGAATTGTCGGGTAGAAGAAGACTCAAGTCCTTCATGATCTTGTCTTACAATTTGGTTGGTTTGGTGTAACATGCATTAAAAATATCTTCATTGAAGTCCAAAGTCTCTACCGATTGATATGTTCTGATTTTATGTTTCATATCATCCAATATGCTTTTCCTGTGAGCGAGTCAAAGGGGGAGAGGATCTATCACGTGATGGACAACAAATATCTGAGTGAGGAAAAAGAGCAACACAAAGTAGATTTTTATAAAGTACTTCTCCATTGTGAGTCATCCTCTATTCCAGTGCTTTGAAAACTAATTAGTATGATGCATGGGTTGCATCTTTCACGGTATGTAAATTTTCAAATGTAGTAAGATTGTTGACAACATGGAGCTACATTCTCAAATAATAACACACTATATTATTCGAGTGTACGGTATATTCTCGGCTGAAGGAATGACCCATCACTACAGTGGAGGAGGGTTCCTCCACAGGAACTCATTACTTTCGCTACTAAAATTCTTAATTTTACAAGCATTACATGAAGCAGCCTCATTGTAAATAAGAGTCTTCGCAAAGGGATCTTCAGCACACAATTTGAAGGTGTTTTTATTTATCACTGTGCCTTACTACCTCTTTGGGTTATATGCTTTGAAGATGGTTTTTAATGGTGTGTCCCATGGGGTGGGTAATTAGTGACATTAGTTACATACTTATTGTAAAATATACATATATTCCATTTTCAATATGGACAACTAAAGGCATAACAGCATGAATAATACCAACTGGAATTGTTCTCCCTCATTTCCCCAAGTTAAAACAAAATTCCTTGATCACTGCCCTTATGTTTTACTTACATAAATACTTAATGGACTTGATAAAACTAAAAATCTCCACATTAATGTGATAAATCAAACAATTGTCTATTTTCAACGCTCAAGAATGAATCGTTGCCTAGTGCCCTCCATTATTAGGATGCCATCTATGTTCAGGGCCGTAGTCAGGGGGGGGGGGGTTTCGGGGTTCAAACCCCCCCCGAAATTTTATGAAACAAATATATATGGCTTTATTTATGGTTCAAACAATATCAAAATTATGGTACAAGTACAAATTAGGGGGCTGTGTTACCATAAAAAGCACTTCAGAGAGCTTCCAGATGTGTTTATTATTTAGAATTTTTTCTAGCCTTTGGCATTTATGGTGTTATGTTGTCATAAAAAAATACTTTAGAGAGCTTCTAAAGCCGTTTAATAATTAGAATTTGTTCCAGCCTCCGATAGTTAGTGGGTAGTGTTGCCATAAAAACACTTCAGATAGCTTCTAGAACAGTTTTTATTTATAATTTTTTCTAGCCTCCATCAATTGGGGGATGGGCTCACCAAACCCCCCCTGAAATTATTGGCTGGCTACGGCTTTGTCTATGTTATTAGGGATATCTGTCATGCTTGTCAATGTAGTTCTTTGAAAGCTCTTTGGATAGTTTTTACTCCATGAACAGAGATGATTGATTCCAAAGTTCGTATGGGCCGTGTACCTATGTTTAAATTCACTTAAATACAGTTGTGGGTCGATGTTTGAATCCGGAATCTCCGAACTTATCACCGAATCTATATTGTCGGGTCAGATTTTTTCCTGAAGTCATAACAGTAGATGCACTAATGGAAGTCCTCGTTTTTGCCACCCTACAGTGTATATAAAACCCTTTTATTGGCTTTGACATCACCGTACTTAGCTCCTTGAGTACAGAAATAAATTTTAAAAAGCTTATAAATTTTCTAGTGAGGTAAAATAGCTATAACTAGCTCAAGTTAGGGATAGGAGGCGTACTTTTGTAAGTGTAGCAATGAACTTTTGAATTCCTGATGCCATAGAATAAGTAAGACCCAAGTAATATAATTATTAAAAATAATATACCTGTAAGTTTTGGTTTCAATCAATAAAATAGGAATAACTTAATATCTTAAATTAGATCAAAATTAATTGTGATCTCTATCAAGTCTTATTTAAGATACACTGATATATGCCTAATCAATACTTTTTGTATGCAGTCCAACTGTTATATTTAACTATTATCCTAATTTGATGCTCTCAATTGGGTGAAGGAAAGTGGGATGGGAGTTTTATAAATTGCATTTGTTTTTTTATTTTTAAGGTAAGGAGAGAAGGAGAACAGTTAGGACATTCTTCTATCAATATTTCCTTTTGTAACTCATTATGTTATAAAGGTTATAAGGCAAAATCGTAATCTAAACTAAGATGGACAGCCAGCACACTTCCTTGAGTGATCTTGGAGTAAAACTAGTTTAGGTAAAGCACTAAAAGACAGATAAAAACATTTTCAAGGACAAGCTCTTTTCAATGCCAGACAGCTTCAGTCAGATCAGCCTAATCTTTTAACCCAAAAAAGCTGTATGTGGCAGTGAAAGCATTTCCTTAAAAATGTGTTTATGTATTTTTTTAGTCTTTTATCAAAACAATTTTAACTCCAGTATTAATAAGGTAAAAAGTGATGGATATCCATCTTACTAAACAATTATGCTATAAAGATAATAATGTCAATTTATTTTAAAGTTAGCTAAGGCTTAAAGAGGAATCAAAAACTAAAATATGTCATTTTTTCCCCTCATTATAGTTACTCTTAATGAATTCTATCTTATAACAGATTGTAGTAAGTGAATGGTCATCACCCACTTCTTTCAGCAGGCCCAAAACTAACATGCATATATTTTTAAGCACCACTTACTACCTGTTGAGTTTATATGCTAATTACTAATTACGCTAATGAGTTAGATATGAGAAAGGTCAGATTTATAGGATCTGTAACCGAATTTGCGTGGAGGGAGAGTGGAAAACTTTGGTAAAAACCACTCTCAGTACACCTGAGCTGGATTCAAACCTCGCTCTTCCTATCTAGTCTAACACAAAAGTAATGCCTTAGACCATGTGCTCACTAAAGCAGGTATGCATAATGTGTTTTCCTGTTCTTCACAGGTCACCATTAAGTTGGGCACTAGACTACTTGCTGTGAAAGCTAATCACTATATAAAGAAAGGTGATTAAAGAAATGAACTATGATGCCGATTATGCCATAAATGAACGATTATAGAGACCAAGGTTTCTCAGTGAGAATTATATTCAAGGAACATAATTTTATGTAATTTGGACTAAAGCCTTATGAAAATGAGTGGCATAAGTGTTATTAGACAGTAAAGTGTGTATATAGACTGAACAAGCTTTTTTTGGCACCACATCTTACTACCCATTCAGGTTATATGTTCATGTACTAATTACGTTAATGATTTTAGGGATAAGTAAGGTTATATTTAAAGGAAGTGTACTCACATTTTCATGGAGGGTGAGTGGAATATATATATATATATATATTTTACATACATACATACACAGAACAGATGGGATTTGTAAGTGCTACCTTGTTGTGGCCTTATCTAGATTAATGACTAAAGTACGATTTTGAATATCCATGTTCATCTTGTTAAATATGTTGTAGAGCCTTTAATACCCATTTTACTTAGCTAAAATAAAACTAGTAATTGTTTATTTATTTCAAATTATACCTCTCCATAAGAAGATCATAGGAGCCAGGCGCAGAGTGTGAACGCCCACTGCGCTGAAACTTTTCTGTGCGTCTTGCACTATCCCCACCTGGTCTACTAGAACAACCTCCATGAACAAATGGATTCTGAAACACATTAAAGGAAAAATATATATGCCCAGCTTATTTTTTTGTAAGAAACAACGTATATCTATTTTAGCACAGTCTCCCTAACAAAACTATACCAAACATTTAATATCAACAAATAGGTTGCAAATCATTATAATTACAGCAAAGTCCATGTGGAAGGGACCAAATTTCAATTAAATTAAATTAGTTGAAAAATGGACACCTGAACAAAGGAATCAAACCCGGGACATTTGACTTAGTGCGCCAATGCTCTACCACTGAGCTATCCAGGATTCGTCTTGTGCTCAGGGTAATTCTTCACCAATAGCTTAAGGCTGAGTCTGTGATGGACGTATGGAATCATCAACTACATATGAGTGACCAATAGTATTACGAGCAATCAGATACCACAACCATCTATCTGTGACTCGAGAGGGCTATTATGCTGCCAATTATACAATGCAATTTTTTAAATTTAAATTTAAATGTAAATTAAACATTTAATTGTTCTCCTTTTATGTGACCTTAAAAAATACTTATGATTACATATCTAGTTTGACATTTTCTGTGAAAGAATATTTAAAAATTCCAAACCTTTTATTACAATTTTTTTAAGCTATAAAATTAAAGATTGATTTTTTTTTAATCTGTAAGGACATAAAGGTACCTTTTACCTCCAATTTGGCTTGAGCCATAATTTAAAATATATACTAGTTTCTAAAAGGAAAGGGAAAATAGTAGGTCTACCTACTTAAAATTGTAATTCACTAAAATCACTTAAACTTGTGCAGATAGGTTTACAATCTGCTCTACTCCCAGTTTTCAATGTTGACATAAGTTTATGTGCCATACAAAATCCATCAATCAAGCAAAAGGAAAGTTTACCTACTTTCATTTTTTTTTAAACCCACTACTTCTTTAGGACTTCACCAGGAACGATAACCCAAAGCCAACCTTTTGATTAGAACATATTAGTACGGTGACAATCGGTAGTACAATATTTGCTTACTTCTACCAATCTACTTCTAACTAGGTTGACCACCCCGCCCCCACCCCCACCTCTCCTGTCCACCCCATTAAGGTATCAAATATATAGATTATTCTTTGAGAAATATAATCAAATTTAACGCTTTTCCCCTAAAACAAGCATGTCTTTACCTTAGTTAAACAAAGAATGGAGTGATTTAAATAATTTATTGCACCATTCCCAAAATATCGTTTTTATGAAAATATTAATATAAGTTAAACTTTGCTAAATTTTTTTTTCAAATTATTAAAAAAAAAAAAAAACAATAAAACATCATCATAAATAAAAAAAAAAAAAAAAAAANAGGATCTTAAATCAGTATTTAATTTAAAGATTCAAATTTAAATTAATAAAAGATAGATTTTTATATGTTATGTGTACTTGAATCTCTACTGACTTATCAGTGAAATGATATAACTTTTGAAAATAAGGAAAAAAGGGATAAATTTAAAGGAATTACACCAGTCATTGCCTGTTTAAACAAATGGAAACTACAATGTGGTATAAACTCAACTCAAGTGTATTTTGAGAGAAACAAATCCTAGAATATGTACCAAAAAACAAAGTATTAATACAAAACTAACCTCTATTGTGTTATTAAAGAGACATGTGATAATTTCACCAATAAGGCATGACACTATAGAACAATCCGTTAATATATAAAAGTAGATGGTTAATATATTAGTGAGTAAAGCTTACTTGAAAAGAATGCTTCTTGAGCATTGTCTTAACAAGGATGAGTGTGTCTAATTTTGGAATGGACTTCATCACTTGCATCACCTCCTCATCAGTCACTTCGACTAACACACAATTCTCCTCTTCTGAAGGAAGAAGTTTTGTACCATTTGCTGTCACCCAAGGATGACTCTGTTGGAACACAATATCATTTAGAAAAACTAGTTCCAGTGGGAATAAATAGAAAAAATTAACTTTAATATATTTCTATTTTTTACTTTATTATATTGAGAAAGTATTATATCAATAATTTTATTTTTTATTTTGAGAAAATGATTATTTGTGACGTTTTATGTGCCCTCAAACTCAAAAAAGTGAATTTCACAGTTTTGTCTACTGTCACTGTGTCTGTCCCTGTAGCTACAGTTGAAGCAGTTTGATGGCATTTGTTCAAACTTGATATGTGGATTTTAGATTCACCTTTAGATGAAATTGTGATTATAATTCTAGCTCTAAAATTATAGGTAGTTTATTGATAATTTAATTCTTAAAATAAATTAATCTTTAGCTAAATGGCTTCATCAATGGCTTCATAAATATTTAATGAGAAACTTGGTTGGGATCTCAGCGCTTCAATAACAATGAGCCTGAGGCTACAGTACAAACTTTTATGGACACTTACCATCTCTTTCCAACCCATTGGTTTCCTAGTAAGCGCTGTCCTTTTTCTACCAAGCTGAGTTTCAATTTTGTATATTAAAAAGGAACATGGTTATTTCTATTAAATTATTGTTCTATATTATATTAGATTCAATGATGCAGCTAGTGAAAGCGACATAAACTTCAAAAATAATTCTAAACGAATTATTTTTTACAAAAATTGAAAATTAACAATGTATCTCAGTTTCATGAGTTTCCAAATAGTTTATGCCATAAATCTTGTTCCAATCATGTAGGAAAGCCAATCATTTTATGGTGGCTGTATTAATAGTTATGAATAACGCCTGCAGTGTCTGAAATGTAAATCTTGTATACAAGGTTTGAAAAATAACTAAGCATATGATTAGCTCTTGAAATTATTGAAGGTAAAACATGTAAAAGTTGTCTAGTTTGAAAATTATTTTTTCTTTTGATTTTATATGGGTGAGAGATACAAGAAAAGTTCAAATTTATATAAAAAATTATGGGTCAATATCTCCTTTCATTTATGTGTGGTGGCGTTTTGAAATTGCAAAGTGGGAAACATGATTCATTCACACTCTGCCCGGGCTTGAGGAACACAGTACTATTAGACAGTGGGATGTTGAGAACTGAAGAGCTAAGTCTCTTCATGCCATTAATATAAAAATTGATATTAGCTATACATAGAACGTTTAAATTCAACATTCATAAGGAAACAAATATACTTTTCCGTTTGATCAGTTCAATAGGCTTGATTTTGTTTCAATTGCCCAGACAATGTTAAATTATTGAAAACATATTTCATGAGCACCAACTATTTATTTAACCATAATATACTTTCAGGTGAAGAAACCAGCTAGTTGTAGCGGTGGTCGATCTGTCTAAGGTGTTATACTTACACTTTGTCAGCGTTAGTAATTAAATCAGGGCCAAATTCACTGGCAATAGTCCAACATAATCAGTAGCGCGTGGTCAGCTAAATTAGGAGTCTCGAGTTCCATTCTCGGCATGGGGGAAGATTTATTATTGGTCAACTGTCAGATGGTAGACTGGATCTTGTGTCTGTCTTAGTATTTGAATAGTTAGTGCACAGTATGATAATGTTTTGGAGGTTGGTAGTATGAAACGGAGTCAGTAAGAGAATGGCAAACGCTTTGGTGTTCACGTTTGTTATTTGATTATTTAGTAGTTACTCCCAGAACCCGATTCCAGTGTTAAAACAGTGCATAAATTGGCGACGAGGATGTTTCTTAATATAGATAATCAAAGTAAATAACAGTAATTCGTGAGTAAAAAAGGGAAACCATCTGTTTGTTCTTTTTGCGTGAAATTGTAATGGCTGTGTGCTATGTTTCAGCAAGAGGTAACGTTAGCGTCAGTCGTATAAGTGTCTGTGGAAAAAGTCAGTGACAAAGACCAGCTGTGTGCTGAGTCACAAATTCAGCTGTGTGCAGTATTATCCGTGCTATGGTA
>CABFWB010002267.1:91845-115972 GCA_902151455.1 Timema bartmani | reverse complement strand
ATTGTCGGTCTGGTTGGCGCGTTATGCTAGTGTTTAAATAATAGTTTGATTCAGAGGATACTAGTGATAGGTCTAGTTTTATTTTAACCGCGTTTCACTGCCCGCTTGGACTATATGCATGATAAACAGGCTGTACCGTAATATGTGAGACTCACTTTAGCAGTGTAGGAGACCAAAAAAAATAATGGAAAAAATGTATACAAACAATGTGTACCATTTGAGCTTATTTCCGAGCTATAGTCATGTCTGTACTTCAGTAATGTGGGGCAGTTTAACATTATAAGAAGTGCTCAAATTAGCCACCTATAGCCTGAATGCATCATGTCGTAGAATTCCACATTCTTTCAAAAATACCAGGTGTTTGGAATAACCCGTATAACATACCTGATCAACAGGTCGAGATATATCGAGTATGTTATGCAAACGGTTTAGTGGAATAACTTGGCTGTAGCTTGGAAGCAAGGTCAAACGGGACACATATTTATATAAACTGTTTTTATTGTATTTTTTTACTCCTGTCCATCTCTTGACATGATACCATACAACCTGTATTTTATTTTATGTATTCTATCACCGCGTATCACTACCTGTTTAGGTTGTACGCATATATGATAATTACTTTAATGGGTGGGGTATGAGGAAGAAATCATTTTAGAGTTAATCTACCCGCATTTGCGTGGAAGGAGAGTGGTAAACCATTTAGGGAAAACCACCCTCAATCCGATCTCCCCCATAAAATGCAGTCCAGTCTATTACGAGAGTGATGCCTTAGACCAGCGGTTCCCAACGTGGGGTACGCGCCAGGACTTTTGGGAGTACGTGAAAATATTTGAATAATGGCGGAAAAAGCCCCACATATACCAGTGGTGTAAGACAAAATATAAGTTCAGTTTAAAGTTGTGACATTAACTCAACGTGATAACGAGGGGTGGTGCGGGTTTTCTCGATAATTGGCCTTCAAAAAGTTATTTCAATTTCAAACATAAAACAGCTTTTATAAGTATTAATAAATCAATTAATTAACTGAATTTAAAATATATACACTAAACATTTTGCTAATATAAAGGGTACAATTTATGGAAATGAACTGCCAAGGGGTACGCAAGCGAAAGAAGGCTGGGAACTGCTGCCTTAGCCCGGACAGCAACTGAAGAAGATGATGTCTTACTGTTTTAAGAACCGGTTTCCTATATCATTTAATTAAAGTAAAGCTATTTTGGAATAGTAAGCTATTAATTTAAATGAAACCTATGCGTAAATTAACGTGACTACGAGTTCCTACCTCTTGTAAGATTAAATATGAGTCTCAAATTTACTTAGAAATGAAAATATACTTACACACTGATTTTTGTAAAGAAACAATTTCACAGAGCAATGCCAAGTCTTCGAATGTCTCAATCGTTGAAAAAAATAATTAAGATGATGATTCTATTGAGTAAAACTCTGTAGAATTTTATACAGTCAGTGAAACTGAAAATTTTCTCTTATCAGCTTCAGGATATTCAAACCATAAAAACATACCCGAAAGAAACGACCCGAAAACTCTACGACTCACCATCGAACTCATTCTTACTTGAAAAGCATCGAGTGCTTTTGCCCGTGAACTAAGCCTCCATGTGCACCAAAAGGAATTAATTGCCTCTGTTTAAGATCAAGGGAGCGTTCAACTTAGTATTTTGAAATTTAGTCGGTATCTGTGTTTTTATCTTTTAAAACTTCAATTTTGTGTCATGTTAAATTGGTATCAAATGAATTTTATGCAAGCATGGACGTAGAAACCTGGATTGTAATGGGGGCATGGACTCTCCTAGAAATTGATGGACCCCCACAAGCAAGACCCATAAATACGTACAAAAATTCATAAAACAATAAAATATCCAAAGCTATTATTCATGCTATTAGTGAAGATTACTCCATCTTAGATATCATATTCTGAAAATTGAAAAATGACACCTGGACATGGGAATCGAACCCGGGACCTTTGGCTTAGTACGCCAATCCTCTAACTACTGAGCTATCCAGGATTTGTCCCGTGCATAAGGTCATTCTTCCCTCATATTTTAAGGCAGAGTCTATGATGGACGTGTGGAAATTGTCGGCTACAAATGTGTAATTTTGGTTGGGTGCTAGTGAGCGCGAATTTAGTGCGCTAATTTTGCAGTTTTTATAGCATAAACATTTTTTGAACAAAATAAATCAAATTTTTCTTCTATAGAAACATGTAGTTTAGTTTTCTGCACGTGCTAATCTCAACAGTTTTTTAATATCTGGCATGAGCATGGTGGCAAACTTTTTAAATTAAGAGAAAAAGTTGTCATTAAATTCCAGGACACATCTGACAAATATTCAAGGACTTTTGAGATCATATGTGAAGAAAATTTAACTTTATGTTTCTACTGGAGAAACATTTTATTTATTTTGACCAACAAAATGTTTTGATATAATAATAACTGTAAAAAACACTGCCATTTTCTCACGTTACCTACACTCCTACCTTAATAAGAGCACAATATATGGGAATCTAACTGACATTTATAAGACACTGAATTGAGGATAGTACTCACTACCACTTTCCAATCAATGTTTTTCCTTCGAAATTCAATGTTTGGGAAGTCCCAAGTTTCTATTGATTTTCCTCCCTCTCTCTCTCTCTCGTATTTTGTATTTGTTTTTTACATTCTGGAGTCAGTTTCAGTGCAGACTTTAGAGGGTGAAAAGGGGGCAGGTCCCCTCACCCCCCAACACCCAAACAATAACAGTCCATCTACAGATTCTGGCAGTTTACCTTTTTGTAGTCAAAGTTATCAATATTTAAATGCCAACATAGAAAACAATTCTAACCTAAATGTACTGAACTAAATTAAACTCCTACCTAGAGTGATGAATGAAACGTGTATTAGTTAGGAGCTTGGCCACTAGGTCTATGGCGCTGCAGTAGAAAGTGAGCCAAGTGGGAAATATCTGAACTTATGTAACATGAAAGAGATCAGCTAAATGATTGTGAAAATGATAATAAATAAATTTATTCCCCTTCCCTGATAGTGCATAGTGATGATAATAATATTAGTACAATGTAGTAATATTAAATATATTATGAAAATCGGCTTTGTTTATTTAGTGTTAATAAATTTTGTGAGAAAAAATAAATATTGTTTTCTCAAAAGCTCTAACGGGCAAGAATATTTTTGGCTATAGGCATGCATGTAGGTTAAGGTGACTATCGGTTCTCGATTTTCATTGACAGTCCTCGAAATAACGCTTATGTCGCAGAGTGATTTTGTTCCCGATTTCTCAAAAAAATGTAATACCTTTTGAAAGGATTAATATATATTTCAAAAAGCATAACATTTTTTTACAAATAAATAATATAAAAAAATTATTCAATCAAATCAAATGATAAAAAGTGTTTTAAATCGAGCAACAATGCGTATCACCACAGCCGAGACTAGCTTTAATCTACCATATACTATCACCTTCATTGTTATATACCCCTGTATTCTGTATAGCTCATTTATTTACTAAAATTAAATATAAAAACTTTATTTTTACACCGCGTATTACTACCCATTCGGGCTATACGCTTATGTACTAATTACGCTAATGGGTTAGGAATTGGGAGGGTTGAATTTAAAAGACGTGTACTCACATTTGCATGTGGGAGAGAGAGAGTGGGAAACCATTTAGGGAAAAACCACCCTTAGTACACCCGGCTGGGATCGAACTACGATCATTCCATCATCAGTAGGCCAGTTTAACACGAAAATTACGCCTTAGACCAGGGATGTGCAAACTTACTAACAGAAGGGCCAAATAAGAAAACTAAAAACATTGGCGTCCCAAAGACTTTCATTAATTAGTTTGTCTTCAAAATTCCTTAAAAATATCCGTAGGCCTATAATAAACACACATAATAGACTGACAGGATTAAGTGTAAATACTTTGAGAATGTGTAACAATTATAAATACCTCAGTGGCTCAATATGTTTTTAATTTCGTTCAGAAGATTTGTATGATGGGGCGGGAGATGAGTGAAATGTTGAATGAGCTTTCACCTCTTTTTTTTTCATAATCTGAGCTAAACTGTGTAAAGGTGATTTTCAAAAGAGAAGATAGATGCTCTTCAGTCATCAATAAGTTGGTTTTTAAGATCACTTTTCTTAAGTTTTCTGTTTTAAAATACTTGTTCGCATGAATATGAGACTTGAAACATCGCCTGATATTTTTGGGCATCATTTACCAAGTTTGAATTTTTTTTTATTTTGACATGGTTTTATAAAAAAAAATGCTGTTTTTTTTGTGTTTAAAAAGGCCTGCTTCACAACGCAACCCATTAATTTTAAATTATTTATCTCGCGGGCCGTATTGAACACACTGGCGGGCCACATTTGGCTCGTGGGCTGTAGTTTGCTTATCCCTGCCTAAGACCATTCGGGCACTTGGCCCCAAAAATTGTCCCTTTAATACGAATACACGTATTGGTATGATCATTTTTAATTAATTTTATTTTACTATAATTGACTTATGAAATACGATCCAAGCCGTATCGCTGAGCACGTGGACTAAATGTTAGGCTCATCCAGTCTGTATAGTTACCAGTGATGGAGGGAACGGAGTTAAAATCCCGGTCGGTTATTCTTAGGTAGGTTTTACTTTAAAAAAATCCCCATTCTCTCTCCAAGATGATGCGGGAACATTTTCTCATAAGTTTACATTCCTTATTCCTTCCACAATAGCGTAACTAAAATGCAATGACTGTGAAAGGAAAAGGGTTGAAAATAAATTTAGTTAATTATGATTTGTTTGTAGGTTTGACTTGAGTAATGATACATTTAGATTTTATAATTTGAAAATCGTTTTAAATCTCCAACTAAGACGTATCTTTCAATCCTGTAAAAAAAAATAGTTTCCTTCCTTTTCTAGGATGATAACCTCCAAGTGGTTGAACTGTGGCAAAAACGAACAAAAACGAAGTGATCGCTCCCGAAAAGTTGAACAACTAATTCTTGACAAGTGGGATATCTTCTGCGTCTAAGCTCTTTGCGTTACCTTTCTACCTGTCCATTGTACAACGAGCGACCGCGCAGCTTTACGTAGCCAGCCAGCCAACGCTTGGTTGCCAGTGCAACTTTAAACAAGTAACCACGTTTAGAATCAAGACCGTTTACCACTCCGAAATTTAGCTGTAATTCTCTCGTTTTTTGGAACTATGTTTACGAAATGTAACGGGCGCCCAACACCGGCGTATTCAAAGTGTGTTTTAGAGTGTTAAATATCATTTTTAAAAGAAGTGGCATACATTAGTGTCACCAAAGTTTTAACTCTTTGATTTCGGCGAGTCGTTTATAAAGTGATTTGTTTGTGGACAAACTTTGAGTGGTAAATACCGACTTACACGTGAAACAGTAATTAAAAGTGTGTAGGTGGACTCCGAAAAATTACACATTTTTGAAACTTTTCGATGAAATTCCTTTTTATCTACACAAGAAACTACCTGTTGAATCCGGCGAGATAGTCACGTGTCTTCCACTAAACAGGATACTAGGCCTACTCTCAGTGATAACAAATATTGTGATAAATTATCGATACGTAACTAGTTTTTTCTTTTTCGTGATTTAATACATCCGTTCTCTTAAACGCGTGAGAAAGTATACGTAGCTTATGCTTTAAATTACTATGTTTTAATACGTAGTTGTAGGGACATTTTGAAACTAAAGGGCCTACACGACATCCATCACTTATCGTTTGCTACTAATTTTGGTGTATAGTATTAGTTGTAACTGTTGTGTTTTACACATTTCTCCCTCTCACTTTCTTAATCTAAGTGAAATATATGCAGTAAACCAAAGGTAACGACCAAACAATGCATTACGAAAGAGAGTTTTGTTTCGAGTGAATTAGGCCTTACGTGTTGTATGGCTAAACCAAGTGTATCTAGTTAACATTCAGTCGTTGTGTACCAAGACGAACCTACTACCTTACAATGATGATTGAAACACCTTATTTGTGCGTCCTGTACGTCTCCACCGCCGGACAGCAAGGCCCGGGCCTTGGTACAGACGAGGAGGAGATCGTCCTATTGGTCTATGTTGTTATAGATATGGGGCAAAATAAGGTAAGGATTTATTGTATTCACTGTTTCTCAAAGTGTGGTCCGCAGGATTCTAGGGTCATAATGAATTATAAAAGAATCAAATATAATACAAACATTTGAAATGCAAAATATGAAATAGCCATAATATAAGTTTTACTGTTAATTCTTTTCTCGGTAGACGCAAGTCAAATAGAAAAGGAGTGTGTACCAAACTTTAGTCAACAAATCTGAACATTTATTTATCAAAATATTATGAGACTTAGAATGTTAAGGAAATTCAAAACACTATTACTTAACTTTCAAACCTCCCCCCTCAACTCCCCTTTCTACCAGGGCCCCAGGGGTACCCCAGTACACATAACCTCCATTTGGGTAGTCCGCCATCACCAAAACACTTATCTAGGATAAGGTAGCGAAGCCCTGGTTTCAACCTGTTTCATTCCATTTATTTATTTTTCTGAGAAAGAGGACTGGTCATTAATTGTGACTTTTTTTATTTATCATAATTTATGCACATTGTGATGGCTCATATATAAATATACATACATTTAGAGAAGGAAAGGGGGGATTATTATTGTAAAAAGTCACAAGCTATTCAAAAAATATGGTCAAATTACTTTTAAAATAAGTGTTTGGAACTATTAATTTTATAAACTAGTCACCCTCTTTTGTTTACTTACCTACTAAAACGTTTGTGTTGACAATAAATAAAATATTTTTGAGTTTAAAGTATCGGTAACTTAATTTAGAATCTGGCAGCGTAAATTTGAACCAATTTGTCACTTTAATTTTGGTCTATAAATATCCACTGTTTACGAACTTTTAAGACGCCTGCTTGGAGTAATATTTTTGTTTTTAAAAATGTCTTGGACTATAAATTAATACACAACAGGATACCCCTTTGCCATGTTGTTTAGCAAACTTGAAACTTTAAACTACTTGTTAGAATATATATGTACACTCCGTTTATCTTGAAAGCTCTCCCCTGGAGAAACATAGCTGCAGCAACATGGCTGCGAATGAAGGCACCTTGCAAATGGTCGACAAGCTGTAAAAAAAAACTATTTAGAATGCGGGGTGGATTAAGTGGCCGACATGATTAGAAAAACTCGTGTATAGGAGGATCAAGTGGTCGGCACAGTGGCGGATTAAAAATGTTTGCGCCCCTAGGCACAATTTTAATATGCCCCCTCATCCCAGTGGGCCTATAGTGTAAATCTGTTTCTGGTGGTCGACAAAATTAAAACAAATATTTAGAAGACAGATTGGGTCACTGGTCGACATGAGTATAATCAAGTGGTCGACAAACTGTTGGAAGGCTAGGAGGGACCAACTTCTCGACCAACTCGTGAAAAGTAGTCGACATGAACTAATTACACAAATGTAATAGGGATTAGAAAGTTTCAATTTCGAGGAAATCCGAATTTGCATGGAAGGAGAGTGGATTATTTTTTTAAGTAGTAGCATATTTAATAAATTCATTTATAGCTACAGAACTAGTAAATGGCAATGAAAGTACCAGTAGCAGTGCCTAATTCTTCAAATTTAGAAATTCAAATTTTCCCAACCAAATCAACGATCAAGGAATTTTGCTTGTATTTAAAATGGATGACCTCAAGGGTGCTCTCGAAAACAACTGTTCTTCTCTTTTTGAACATCGGTTTTGAATATTTCCCATTCTTGTAAATATTTTATACTCCCCCACAGATTCTTGTTACGGTTCAGATTTTTACCCCACCACATCACAGTACCTACCTGTTCGGTTTGTACAGTGGGGTAGGAATGAGGAAAGTANCAAACCCCGATCTCATAACTGGCAATCTAGTCTAGCATTAGTGACGCTTTAGACCACTGATGGTGGTTACAATGTTACAATTAATAAATTACTTCTTGATATGTTCATCCACTTTGGTTTAAACGCTTCATTATGTGGAGTAACTAAAAACTTGACGTTGTCCTGAGGACTTATTGGAACTGTAATTACCATCAGAGCTGATAAGAACATTTTCTTAGCATTTTGTTTATCTGTCATAACATTAATTTTTATACCAAATTTCAGTTTTCTACCACACTAGAAAGTAGGTAATTTTTTATAATAATTTTAATTGAAATTTTATCCGCCTTGATGGCGTAGATAGCTGGTTTGGTGTTGAGCTAGACTGCAACTGGGGGTGGTTTTCCCTATGTTTTTCCACTCCCGCTCCATGTGAACGCAGTTTCACTTCCTCTAAATTCAACCTTTCCAATTCCTAACCAATTAGCTTATTTAGTACTTAAGCGTGTAACCCGAACGGGTAGCAAGACGCAGTGCTAAATAATAATTTATAAAGAATTTCAGTTTTCTACCACACTGAAAAGAAGGTAGTTTTTATTACCGTAGTTTTAATAAAATTTTTAAACCTACAAGCCCCCTCCCCCTGTTTTTCTAACTACCATTTATAAATATCAATTTTAAGAGCTACAGTAAAGTCTAAGAGAAACTCAACACTAGATAACGCGCCATTCCGTGTAACTCGACATGCACACAGTTGTTGGCGCCAGTCATCAAAATCCAAGGTCATTCAACTGTATAACCTCTGTTTGTGTAACTCGAGTGGAACAGTCGTGCTGTGGTGTTTTTACAAGTTCTTTGTTTGTTAGTTTACAATTCAGTAACGTGTTATTCGAATCAATACAATATTAAATGTACAGTACTGTACTGCATTTCTTTATATTACATGTATGTATATACACCATTATATTAATACGTAATATATTGTATTGTACATATATTACTGTTACTGTACCATACAATACTAAAGTACAGTACAACTGTCCCTATAATATTTGATACTGTACTGTGATTCATCCTTGTTTAGTAAACATGCATCTTATGGAACTTCATTCGTAAAACTCGACATTTCATTAACTCTACACCATCTCAGTCCACACTAGGTCGAGTTTCCGAGATTTGGTTATCTGGAGCTGTCCTTCTTCCTGACTGCCAAATTAACATTTTTTACCACACTTAAAAGTATTTTTTGGGTCTATACACCACTCCCAGGGTCCGATTTAAAAGTTTTAAATTTTCAGACTTTAGATTATTATTTTTAGTGGTCCCTTTGACCGCCTGCCAAATTTTAATTTTTCATTAAACTGATAAGTAATTATTTTTGGAAGTTTTGAACACTCACTCCCCTTTTCTCTCCAGTTCACTTTTAGAAATTTGATAGTTAGAAATTTATTAGACTACCTGGAGCCTTCCTTCTCTCTTTCTCTCCTTATCTGTCAAATTTTAATTTCTTACCTCATGGAAAAAGTGTTTTCGAATTATAACCCGCCTTCCCATTTCTTGGAGCCCCATTTTGAAATCTCACGTTTTTAAATTCTTATGGTTACATGTCTTACTCCCTATACCTTCCTGCCAAATTTCAGGTGTCCATCACATCTATAAATAATTCTTTTAACGATCACAATATTCCAACTCCCATTTTATCTGCTCCGGGATTGAATTCCTCTAGACCCCTTGTTATCTGATGCCAGCGATCTGAAAGGAACCTCCCTGCCGAACTTCAAGGTTCCGGGTCCAGGCGTTGGGTAGACACATCGATGAGTCAGTGAGTCGTCTTTATACATAGATTGCAAACTGTACCATGGAGATAACCTGTTCAAGGAGCAGGGACGCGAAATATTTTATGGGATGATTTTTATTTCGTGATAAATAAATAAAATAATAGAACTGTTATCAGGGTGTCCAGCGACCTGGAAAACCTGGAAAACAGGGAATTGTCAGGGAATTTGCTTGGTCAGGGAAAAGTCATGGAAAAGTCAGGGAATTTTATTAAATTTCTGGAATTTTTACATTTTGTCTATAAAAAGTCTCATATTTTCATTCACAGTAGTCAAAATAATACTTTTCTTCCGGTTAGTCCCTACCTGGAATCACTTTCACACCATTGTCCCTGTTGAATAGACTAATATCACTTCTCAAGGTCAACAAGTGAGTTTTGTGCTTTCCCCCTTCTGCCAAAGTTGAGTCATGGTTATTCACATGCGCGAAATTTGATTAGACCAACATTTTAAGTAGAAGGAACTACGAATGACTCTGTCTCACAACTATTTTAAATCGTTCTTGCTTGAGGCAATCTCTTAATGGCTCAATACGATTTTACTGAGATCTATTTTTAACTTAAAATAGTCCATTTCCCCGGAGGCAGAAATCGCTTAGTCCCTTTATTGAGTGACACAATTTCAGAATGTGTATGTATATAGGGAAAAAAACACTATATTAATCTGTGATCTTAAAAAAAATATTTTCGTAATATACTTAATATTGATATATAGTGGACTGGAAAAAAGTAAATTGGATCTGGAAAACCTGGAAAAGTCAGGGAATTTAAAGATATAGTTTGGCTGGACACCCTGGTTATTTAAAATGCAGCATAAATAATGTAATGGAAAAGGTGTCGGACATCGTGATGGTGATAATATTACGGTTACTATGACTCGCCCACACAACCACGAGAGGGAAGCCAACATAACGGAAAGAAATTGGTTTGTCGATCTTCTTCCGAGAAGAGTTCATTGTTTCTCGCTTTAATTTTAATTACAGAGGCTATAAGGTGTCCATAAATTATTCAAGCCATAATAAACCTTAATAAATCCGTACTTAGGAGCTAACTTAAAATTATTTTAAACCTTTGGCGAAATAAGGAGAGAAAATTCCTTGAGCTTTATTATCAATTACCACAGATAGCTGTTAAAATAACCAATTTAACACCTAAGGTTTATAAATGATTTATAATTTATGGACACCTGTATATATTTATTTAGCGCCTTACAACCTTGGGGTTTGACGCAAGTTCCTTGGATGCAGGTGGAAGCTACTCTTCTACCAGAACCGTTCATGTTTCCATAAACTAATATTCTCCTGTTGTAAAGTATACAGCCCAATAATCACTATAGTATACATTGCACGCACTTGTTTTTATTGAATACTATTATATCTATCTATTTAACTAGCCAATGTGCCTAGTCGATACGAGAGTAGAAGCTGTTAAATGAAAGGAAGATTACTTTTCACCCGCATTTGCGTGGACGGTGAGTGGGAAACACTATGAAAAAACAATCTCCGTATACCCCGCCAGGATTCAAACCCCGATCTCCCCATCACTGGAAAACTAGATTAGATTAATAACTAAGGGTACAGAGAAAAATGAGTAAATGCACACATTTCCCAGGACAACAACTTTTATATTAAAACCCCAAAAGTAGCACAACAAACACTTTTTTTTATTAATTTATATATGACAGAGACCTCTTTTAACCACAATATAAAGTACATTAGAAAGGTCTCATGATTGTCTAACAGATGGCAGCACTAACTTAATCTGAGTTGGACTTACGCCCTTGTTTCCTTGTATTTTTCAATTGACATTTAGACCTCATGCCCACCGATACGATCTCATCACTCATTAGAGTAAATATGGCACTACCTGATACTCGTTTCAATAATCGTGCTTTTTATTTGGGACCTTGGGGGTTATTTTGTACCCGATCTCTGGATCATACTCACGGCTGGGAGATCATTGTTCAATAAGGGCACCGGCTACTACAATAGTTCTTAACGGCGTTGCCCACTTGGATATTTCCGAGCTATTATGTGAAACGGGTTGCATCTTAAAACCTTTGGGGACTGGCGCTAAAAAATAACATGAGGACTGGCGTCGCTGCATTTTTGCAACTTGCTATAATATTCTAAATAATAAAAATACCATTATTGAATCAATATTATTAAATACATATTTGAATGATATTGTATTCTGTAAATTTTATTTAAAAAAAAGAAATTACAATAATGCTAAACCCGTACGAAAACATAGCATTAAAAGACTTTTCTTCAATTAGTATTTTTATGTATAAGCGACCGCACGTAAATAACAACTGAAGCAACGTGAGATAACTTGAACGACTAATGCCGTTGCGTATTCACAACACTCCTACATGGCACCAGTTAAAACTACCGTATATCAGAAAATAAACATATTTTTATTGTTTGATGACATCATACTACGAAGCAGAAACTAATTGAGGAATATTTGGAGGGGATAAAAACTAATTAACTTGGTCAAAAAAAAAAATTACAGCTGTTGCTAAAATGCAACAGCGCCATTCCCTAAGGTTAACTTGACGGACCCAAGCACTCACAATTAGACAAAAGTATATGTAATTGAAAGAGAGGGAAGAAAATAAGCAGTTCACTCTATGAGGCCTCTTGTTTATCTACTACTTAACCTCTTCCTCTGACGAATTTACACAGAGTACTATATTATTAGCGCCTTGAAAACATTGATCCGATTTTAAAAATTAACCTTTTCTTGTTTCCTATTTTAGATTGACATTTGCTACCACAGACTTTTTAAATCTAAATCCTAGCATGAAGATTCATACGGACCATTTTCGTGACCAAGCGAAATAGTCTACGTTGTAGATGATTTATACAAAATAAGTTTAAAATACTTACACTTAAAAAATAATTTTGTGACACACCAGGATTATTTTAATGATTATTTAAGAATTCATGTTTTTTATTTCAACGTTATATATGTAAAACTCGTTGAATAAAATGTAAATTCATTAACGTTGGAAATCTTATCTTGACCAGCCGTGACGTCACAGGCAGGCAACGTCCTTAATCAGGGGTCCACGACCATAGAAGGGTCCGCGGTGTTGTGGAAACCACAGCCTTAACTTTTAACGTGAATATTTTTTATTGTTTTGTTATTTATTTTGTTTATAAAGAAGCACATATAGGCCTATTAAAAATGTTGATGGATGTATTTCCATACAATTGTTTTATTTTGTATTTGATGAATTCAACAGAATTATTCTGAGAACGGATCCATGGCACTAAAAAAATGCAAGAACTCCTTGGACTAGAATGAAACTGAGGCATTTCTTGTCGGATTGACAAAACTCTGAAACTTTAAAATCGCTAAAACATCCCTCAATTATCTTAGTGTATTCTCTTGTCATCCTGTTAAAAATGACTTTGTTTGTTTGTTTGTTTGTTTTAAGAAAGCTTAATCGATGTTTCTAACCATTTACTTTGATGACAGAAATGCTTTATTTCACGTGCTCTCATCGAAAATTAGTGTTTTTCACCGTTTAGTTATGTTGTATAGTTATAAAACTTTAATTAAAATACTTTAAATCCTACATGGATATGTTGATACGTTTCACCTCCAGTTTGGCTTGGGAAATATTTTAAAATACAAAATAATTATTTAAATAAAGCGGGTTTCAACGCATCTCAGAGGTATTACACGTTCAGAAATACTTAAATGAACTGATAAGGTTTTAAAAACTAATTTAAATATGCCTCACGCTAAAAGGACTAAAAGACGCCAACATGTATTTATAGATTATAAAAAAACAGAAGACTTTATATTTTAAAATGGGGTCGAGAAGGTTGAATTAGTTTATTTTAAACGATGTTTCACAAGAAATGTCGCAGCTCTGAAGTCAAGGTAAACAAACAAATATCGAACGAGTAAATTTTTTTTTATTACGACCACAACAGACAATTCCAAGATAATTGAGGATTGTTTTAGTGTGTTTTAAGATATATATCCTCACATTCCATAGTAAATACCGCACAGCAAATTTAAATCAGTTTTTTCTCGAAGGTTCTGCAAGTCTTTTGCGGGAATGCAACGTTTTTATTTTATTTCCAGGCCCTCCAGACCACGCGGTTTACCGTCAGTAGCTGATATTATATTGGGTCCCGACTCACTCATGGCACGTCTATAGTTGCTAACTCTCGCGAACTGAAATATAACAACTTTCATGATTTTATCGTATCTTTGATTATTTTACAAAATAAATAAATGTTGGTTATTAATATGTTTAATGCCTTTGCACTCAATCCTAAGAAAATAAGCATAATTCGTTACTACAGTAGCCCCATGGCTTCTTTGGTGCTGACTGAGAGTTCACAGCTGACTTCTGACAGTCAACATTTAGGTATATACCTGTGACAGCTGCTAAACACATGTTTTTTGCAGATCATATGGTTCGTTGTAGGGATACATAATTTGGTTTGGTAGCTTTTCAAAGCCGTCAGCTGTCAGCTGTGAGCTGTCAGTCAGCACCAAAGAAGCCATGGGCCTACTGTATGTATGTTGTGTTCATGGAGAAAAACAAACTTTTTGTTTTGTTTTGCTAATTCTGTACGAAGGATAAACGTAAACCGCTAAAGAGCCATTTAGTGCAATTTTATGAAACTGGGCCGTTTTACTAACTTTCATTATTTGTTGTGAGCACAAAATATTATTTACAAAAGTTTTCGTGGTTTAAATATTTACAAGTGTTGGAAGCTACGCCTGCCTAAATCCTTACGAAACGTAAATTGAAATTATTGCAGTTTGTAAGAAAAAAAATGTTTTTTTAAATATATTTACAGATTTAATTTGGGCTGTTTAATCTCCTATTACCACTGGCAGACTTAGGCGGCCACTAGCGTGATTGATACTCATCCGGGGTGCTGGGGTTCGAGTCTTAAACCGGGCACTGGATTAGCCTACATTTACAAGCAGAGGTTTTTCCACACGCTCTTTAGGGGAATGTGAGTTTATTAAAATTCACTCTCATATTGTATTGTATTGGATAGTTCCTTAGAACTAATACTAGGCCTACCAATGGAGTAAATGATACACCTTTTGGCGAGGAAAAATATACCTCATAAAATTTAAAATATGAAAGCTAAAAGTCTCTCGGACCAGACTTACACCATCAAAATTTAAACATTTTTATTTTGTTGGATTTTTTTAATAAGAGTGGATCAAGTATATTACCCGCTTAGGTGGCCGCATGGTGTAAGGCGATATTCTTGCAATATACTAGACTGCCGATGACGAGGAGATCGTGGTTCGATCTCGGTTGGGTGTACTGAGGGTGCTTTTTCCTAAATTTCTTACCACTCTACCTCCACGATAATTCTGACACACTTCCTCTAAATTCAACCTTCCTCATCCCTAACCCATTAGCGTATAACCCGAATGGGTAGTAAGACGTGGTGCTAAAATAAAAGTATATTTTTAATAAGTCGGTACCATTTAAACACGTGACAATAAATAATAAACAATTTTATAAAATAGGATGATATTAACTTAAAATCACAATAAGAACTTTCGTGAGCGAATCAGTCCGTAGTAACCATTCAGAGTTGGAAAACGTGGACAGTCGGCATTTAGATAGTTGGAAGTGTTGTGCAAGGGAGAAACATATCATAATTTAATAGCTAAGTAATTTGTGCGTTCTTTTTTTAAACTAGTAGGAAGTCCTTGAAGTGCTAAAACCAAATAAAGAAAATAAGATTTATTCTTTAAGTATGTGCTAGATGAGTAGTGATTTGGAAAGCTTCATGTCAAGAGAAATAAAAAATAAAACATATGAGTTTTTGTGTACGTTAATTTGTTTGTTAAAGCTTTTTTTTTTTTTTTTAGTTTAAACGTTTCACAGAAAAGGCTTAGCGACTTAAAAGGGTAAGGATAACCAGTGTAGTTATCGAAAATATACCCACATTCACATAGGAATCGCTAGATCTTAATTATTTGGGGGACAGAACGAACCCATTTCTTCTTTAAATTGTAAAATATATTTTATTTCTATCTAAATGATATACACGAATAATAAAAGGGAATGAATGATAAAAGACAATCAAAACAAGTTACCTTCATCGTTTATGCATTTCTCCAAACGTGGATTTTCAATTTTATAAATAAAATAATTCTTTGCTTCTTTTACGGTACAAAGACATGGTGGTTACAGACAGATAAAATGGAGGAAATTTGTGAAAGTCAGGGAATTCAACCAAAAATAAGGAAAATCCTTGGAATATAAATATTTGACTGATTTTGCACCTGAACATTTAAACAAAAGGGAGAGTTTTTGTTTATCGATGTTTACAAAACACATTGCCTAAATATGTCAGTCTTAACATGAGATGATTATACATGGTTTGTTTTGTAACACATTTACACGGGGACACAAATATTACCTAATTAATTACAAGAAAATGAACAAGAACTTATAAGGATGTTGATAATGTTTGGTAGAGCTTAGGATTTTTGAATACTATATGACCATTTTAATGAACGAAAGAATTTCCATCCACCAAGAAAAACTGTAAAAAGGTTAGGTCTGGAATATTTTTAACTGTTGTCTGGAAAACCTGTAAAAGTCATGGATATTTGTAATAAAAGTTTTGTAGTATAATATTAGGGGTTGAGAGGGTTGACTGTCGAGTCCCCCTTGCCAGTGATGTCCGTGCGCATGCGCGTGAAGAAGGAACGATAAAACTATAGTAGGATTCTGGTAAGAAGGAACTTTTAGTTTTTGTTGTTGTCAACATTGATAACACTTTACTTTTGTATTAGATATGATATCTAGATGGAGTAATTCCCACTAATAAGCATAAATAATAGCTTTGGCTATAAATTATTAACATGCAATCCCGTACAATTTGATAATTGTACAAATGGCAGCATAATGCCAACTACCGAGTCGCAGATGGCTGCGTTATCCGATGGCTCGTGATATTAATATAATCACATATTTGTCGCCGACGATTTCCGCTAAGTCCATCATAGACTCTGCCTTAAAATATGAGTGAAGAATTACCCTGGGTACTGGACGAATCCTGGATAGCTCAGTGGTTAGAGCATTGGCGTACTAAGCCAGAGGTCCCGGGTTCAATTCCCGTGTCCAGGTGTCATTTTTCAATTTTCAGAATATTGTATTAGTGTTATTTTCTATCAAACGTGACAATTGCAGGTCACGTGACTTGAAAGTAGATCTAATAATTTCTATAGCTGTCAGAGAAGGCCCCCCCACCCCCTTTTAAAAAAAGTAGAAATTGGACTGTCGAAGCCTGACTGAGATTAGAGCCTTAAAATCTTTGTCACCAGCAATTCTGTCTATTACGAACCTGATTACTTAAACCACATGACCACGTGTGGCGGTGTTTGTGTTTTTCTAAAGTTTCAATCTTTCTGAAAATGTTCCTCGTTTGTGAATTTTGTTCTTTTAGAACAGATTTCATGGGGAAAAGAAAATGTATGAGCTTAGAGTCGTTAATTGTTTTTAACTAAAACGAGTGTTTATTGTATCCCACGTAGGTGACCTGGTGGTTTAGGGGTAAGGTGTCAGACTTATGTGCTGAGGGTCCGGGGCTCAATCCTCGATCCCGGCACAGATTTATCTGATTGCCAAACCCTTCCTTCACGACTTGTGAATGTGAGGAATGCCAGGCCTCCACCATGGTTCGGATTCCACTTTAAACTGTACGTCCTCCATTTCATCTCACAATCACCCTACCATTACACATTAGCGTAAGTGCGTATAACCCGAGCGGGTAGTAAGACGTGGTGCTAATAATAATAATAATAATAATAATAATAATAATAATGCATCCCACGCCTTTCAAAACTTGGCACTTTTTAAGTCGCGTTAGTTTTTCAGGATGACGTTGACACACAGACAAAGTTTCACCGTCTTAGATTGTTCTGCGAGGATAGGCCTAACTATACATTTTGATCGCTGTAAAATTTTCTGGCGTTTCCAATAAAATTACTCTTCTTTTTTTTTTATTCATCACTACCTGACTTGAGGTCGAGGGTCCTGTGTTCGATTACAAATAGGGCCAAAAATATGTTTCCCTATGTGGTTTGGCTATTCTCTTCCGCTAAACTACGCTACATTTATACAAACTGGGATAGTTTTTTGGGGGGATGGAAAAGGGGAGGGGGGCGAGGAGGTTCCCTAATTAAAATTTGGACAAGAGTATCTTTTGGTACACTTGGACTAAAATCCACGAACGAACAGTGAAGGAAACAGCTTGTCAAGTTATTTTGATAGTCATGATTTCAGATAAAATTTAGTGTTTTTTTTGTTTGGTTTTTGGCAAAATTCAAACAAGGGTGAAAAAAAATACATTAAAACTTTTTATTATTACTTCTATTATTGCTTTTGAAGCTGCAAGGCAGAATTTCGATTAGCGGTCAGCGCCGGACTTGTGTGAATTTCGACAAATTCGTACCTCGTCTACTTTCGGACCAGGTGTAATTATTTTATTTCCTAATTTCTAGGCTGCTATAACATTTATTTTGGTTTCTTTTATAAGTTTTTTTTTCAAAAATGCTTAGCACATATTTTAAAAATCAAGCTCCTTAAAATATATTTCCGAACACAAAAAACACGAGGAAATATTATGTTGGTCAACAAATGAGAGAAGCCACTGAATTGTCTCCAAATGTTAAAAACAACTGTCTATTATTTTAAATTATCTTACAGTTTTTAAAACCACTTTGATAGCTTTCACATGGTGTAATACTAACCGTGTGATTTTTGTTCCGTGGCTGTGTTGATCAAACTGGGACTGGTGTTAAGGGGGTACTGCCCTTCTATAGATATATTTAACTGCCCTCTGATAATATTATCTAATATGAAGCCTAAAATGGCTTTGCATAAAATTCCAAATTGTTGGGAGAGAAATCCAATATTCAAATAGTTGCCAGGGAAGACTTCTTCAGTGTTTTTCTAGAGCCATCTAATTTAAAAAAAAATATTTTCGTAGACTACTCTAAATAACTTAGTGTAGTTTTTATTGTATATACCGGCACAGTATATTTAGGGTTATTTTAAGGTTTGGAAATTATCTAAAGAAGCAGGGGAAGTCTTGTGCCCTTTACTAAATATATTTAACCTAACTTAACCTTACCTAATCTAACCTAGCCTAACTTAACCTAACTTTTTAAATTTATTTAAGGTATTTAAAGTGCAATTTTGGAACTGATTAAATCTCCACACGACTAATAAACTAATTTAAATCTAGAACAGACACAAAATCCAACCCCCGACTGTCATTTCATCAATCTGAAAGGAAAAACTCACATTATCCCAATGATACATTTTTCGGCCATACCAGGAATCGAACCCTGGGACCCTAAATTCAGTAGATAAACACGCTATCGACTGAACTAAGGTGTAGGAAGAGATGTAACCTAACAGAAAGTTCCAATTAAATAAAAACATTTAAAAAAAGACTATTATTTTTACCTCAATCCATGAACTCGAGTGATTCATAACCATATATTGTGTGTAGCTACAACCAGCCAAGTTTCCCCCCCTTACATTTCTCCACACGAATATTATTCTCATGTTAAATCCCAAAACGCAAGACGGTATTCACTCTCAAAGAGAGTATTCAACCTGAAGGTTGGCCTTGATGTGCTATCTCATGTATCCGGAGAAACGTGTACACTAGGTCCTTCAACCGGTTAGTGACACCCGCCCACACCATCTGTAATTACTGTGGAAGTCGTAAAGTATGGTAGTTCCCCGTTGTTTACCGCACTAAATTCAACGAACGATCAAGAAAGAGCCCACTCATCTTGCCGGCAAGGTATCTCATATACCTTCCAGGAATATTTCACCTGCCACTAATTGATATGGGAACAACGGCTTTTAGACCCGCCTCGGTGGCGTAGTTGGCTTAACGCGCTAGTCGTGTTGAGCTCGACCGCCGAGGACGGGGAGATCGAGGTTCGAATCTCGGTCGGGTGAACTGGGGGGGCGGGGTTCCTAAATGTTTTTCCACTCTCCCTCCACGCAAATGCGGGTTCACTTCCTCTAAATTTAAACCTTCCAATTCCTAATCCACTAGCGTAGTTAGTACTTAAGCGTAAAACCCGAATGGGTAGTAAGACTGCGGTGCTAAATATTATTATTATTATTATTATTATTATTATTATTATTATTATTATTATTATTATTATTATTATTATTAACAACAACGGTTTTACTTCCCTTTCGAAGGAAGTGATGCTACGAATTCTAAACTCTCGATAAAATCCGCACGACTTCGGCTGGGTTTGAATCTGTAACAATTGGGTCCAGAAGCAGATAACTTACTTTACACCAGAGCCGCCGAGGTTATCCCCCGGATTTTTCCTTTTTTTTATACATGGATCTCTTTATTTATTAACTCTGGGTGTATTTTCGACTGACCGCTTCTTACGATGTTATTAAAATGGTCGTGATACCTGCGACCAGTTGAATTGCCCGTGCAACCAAGTCGGTGAAAGGATTCAATTATCTATATTTTTTTATTTTAATGTTACGCGTTATGTTATAACTAAGGCCCAGATTTTGATGACATGTGGGTTTTTTTGGTGATAGACAGACAATGCTAATGTACATATACATTATGTTTATTACCTTCTGGTTGTGGAAACGTTTTTATAGGTCATTATTTGGTAATTTTTGAGGCATTGAATGAGTACATTTTTAAATATTCACTTAACTGAAAAATGACACCTGGATACGAGAATGATTGAACCCCAGGTCTTTGGCTGGGTTCGATTCCCGTGTCCAGGTGTAATTTTTAAATTTAAAGAATATGATATTTAGATGCGACCGTAATTAACATACATATTAGCTTTGATATTTAATCCACATTTTTAAATATTATCGATATTTTGTAAATGTATAAATATAAATATAAATATTCAAACACAAATATTTATGTTCAACAGACAGTTGTGTGAATGAGATGATATAGGTAATTAACTTTGTATCTTTTTGTTTGGTTGTAAGAACCACATTCCTGCTGAGACACTGTTTTAATCATGTGCATTTATTAGAGTTTTGGTTCATACTCTTAGGTACATTTTTTTATAAATTTTAAATTGGTTTTTGTTATATTTAAACTCATATTATAGGTTATTTTTTAAAACAATTTTTAGCTCATCCAAGTCTCCCTGTCTAATTTAGATGACAGATCAAATACATTAAATTTTAAATAGACATGCCAGAATTCTTCTGGGGAAAGGACTAAGATAAATTTAATTTTTCACCCATTCTAGTGGTTATACGGTTGATAAAATAAATCTTAACAATTATTTATAAAAAAAAAGAGGTTTAGAATGTTAAAAATAATAAAACTACTATTACTTACTAATTCAATGTATTTATATGGGTTTTTTCAACATTTAATCTAATAAATTAATGTTGTCCTTTTATAAATAAAATTGTAATTGTCTAAAAATAATGTTTTTCTTGCTCAGCTTTAAACCCCCCCCCCCTTACCCCCAGGGCCCCGGTGACCCCCGGGGCGCATAGTTTCCCTTTGATGATGCTCCATCACCTAAACTAGATAAACACCCCCTCCGACCAATCGACAACTGATGTGTGTTTTATTTTATTGATCTCCATTCATAGTTCCTTGAGAACCTCACGCAAACCTTCCAGAACATTGGTTCTCAAACTTAGTTTAGATTGTACCCCTTCGTCATGATTTAGAGTACAATGTACCAACACGATAAAATTTCCCCACGTGACAGGTCAGACGTCAAATAATCCAAGGAGAAAATTTCTCCCAGTCGGCCCGAAAATTCCCCGCCACGTTTGTTTCCCTTGTAATTTGGCCCATTTTCCCTTGACAGCTGCTAGTGTATGCCTTGAAAATCGTGCGCGTACCACAGTTTGAGAACCACAGAAGATATTGGGTTGCTCATTCACTCTCTCAGTATCTTTATACTATCTATAATACCTAGTTCTGTTCTTGGCGGGTGTAGAAATGTACATGCCTGCAGTCATATGTTCACCCCCTAAAAATATAAAGAAGGCTCAATAAAACTCCCAATTAGATGGTAAAATAATAGACACGCCCTATGGAAATATCGGCGCTGTATTTATAAGTTCGCTAGCCTATGGGCGCGATTGTGTTATTCTAAAGGGTGGAATAAAATGTATTCGGCATGTCAAATTATTTTAGGCCTATGCTAAACTTGATCTTAGATTTATAATATATTAAAACATCAGTTTTAATTTTCCTGTGGCTTACTAAACTATTATTGCCTTCGAGTGCCATTAATCTCTTAAGTGCACAATATGAAGAAGTTGGCCATAAAATAATTCAATGCCTTTCACTTGAAGAGAATAACTAATGACAAACAGCGCTGTTGAGAAAAAAATGTTTCTATTGAGTATAATTGCTGTGTGTCACATTTATAATAGTAGGACCTGCTGTTGAATGAGTCCTCGCAGACTTACCTTAAGGTTGGGTGCTAGTGAGCGCGAATTTAGTGCGCTAATTTTGCAGTTTTTATAGCATAAACATTTGTTAAACAAAATAGATCAAATATTTCTTCTAGAGAAACATATAGTTTAGTTTTCTTCACGTGCTAATCTCAACAGTTTTTGAATATCTGGCATGAGCATGGTGGCATTTGGTGACAAACTTTTTAAATTAAGAGAAAAAGTAGTCAATTAAATTCCAGGACACATCTGACAGATATTCAAGAACTGTTGTGATTAGCATGTGCGGAAAACTAAACTATATGTTTCTCTAGAAGAAATATTTGATTTATTTTGGCCAAAAATGTTTATGCTGTAAAAACTTCAAAAATACTTCCCTAAACTCACGCTCTCTTAACATAACTTCAAAAGAAAAATTTGGAAAAAATGTAATTTGTATAACATTTTGATTTTAAACTTTTTCCCCCTCGATTGGCGCCTTGCTACCCTGCCGGCTTAGTTGCATTGCATTTTATCTCATCAATCACATGTCATCTACTGTCGTATTTGATGAGAAAAGTTAAATGTAGAATAAATGTTTGGGACCTGCATTTGCGTGGAGGAATAGTGAAATATTAAGAAAAAGAAAAAAAACACCTCATTACACCCTTCCAAGGACTCGAACCTTGAACATCCAGGCACCAGTAAACCAGACAAGACGAGATGGATGCCTTTGACCGTATACTAACCGGTTCGGGTGTGATTTAGTTTTGCGCTACATTTTTTACTAGAACTGACGCGTTCATAAGAATACGTACAGTCCGATTTAGATATGAAGGGATTTTTTGAAAGTTATATAAGAGCTATTAAAACCATTATCATATATTCATACGTCAAATCATGTAATCTGCAACTGTCGCTCTTGAAAGACACTACCCATATCAATCACTAGCTGTATAGTAAATATTTTATCAATGTTGGCCGTAAAAAAATATAATTGTATTTTCTAAAAGCTTCAATTCTTCCAGAATCAGACTTTACGTAGACCTTGACTTTCTTACGAATTTACATTTGGAGCGCCCTTTAGAATTACAAACATATTTTTTGTGTTTACGTTAGTAACATTTTACAATATTCATTTGTTTAATATCACATGACTTGACGTATGAATACGTAACAGTAAATCTAGTAACTCCTCAAACTGCCAGAAAAGTCCATTCGTTTGAAAACTGGGGTATAGCTAACACAGATAGTTGATCCGTCGGTGAAATCTGTAGACCTTTCACTTGTCCCCAGTGATCTCAACAACTACATTTATAGGCCTACCATAAATTATAGTTTGATGACCCGTGGGATATCCAGGGAGACTGGTTCGTTAGACTCACAGAGCATTTCCTCAACGTTGACAGGAAGGACGTAGTTCGTATCCCTGATGAGGGCACTTATATTAATTGCAACATGCTTTTTTTCACTTTTGTTGTTTAGATCCACTCTGTCACTGTGGGTACATTTTCTTTGAGTTATCCTCCTGCTTTATATCTTTACATCATATATTTAACAATCCTGGTGTTGAAAGTACCGATTCTAGAATAGTGACATTTCAGTAAAGTTGGTACGACTGATTAGCCAGTGACGCCGGCCGAGCATGCTTGTTTTCCTGTGACCTTCAGGTAGGAAAAAAAGATAATGACGTGAAAGTAAAAGAAGAAAAGGGGAAAAGAGATGAAACTCCACAAGTTTTACAAAATATGGAGACAGCTCCATTTTCGTATTATTTTCAGAAAATACAAAAAACTGTTTATAAAAATAGCTAGTGTGAATGGATGAAAACAAATCATGTTATTTGCATACAACATACAAATAGTATTTATAAATACATACATATTTGCTCATAGCTCAGAAAATATTGGTTTTATAGAAATATATTTCAAATAAAGGGGTTTTATATTAATTTAATAGTACTGCCCTTGAGTTTAG
>CABFWB010002267.1:71090-87230 GCA_902151455.1 Timema bartmani | reverse complement strand
GCGGTGCGGACCGTGTAGCCACTTACCACCGGAAATAAATGTTCGGGAGCTTCCGAACTTTGTTTTCATGCTAACCACCTAGCACTGTAGGGATGGGAGAAACAGTGATGGTCATTTCTTTCACAGCCGTGTCACGTGTGACGCTGTAGTCATTGTTTCCAACACTACGTACATGGTAGACAATATTATACACAGCAACTTATTGAACAACAACATTCTTCTTCTTAATTATTAGCTAACTTAAAACTTTATTCTTCGTAATTAATAGCTAACTTAATTTTATGAAAATATGTGAAAACCTATGCAAGTAAAAATAAAAATACAAACTTATTTTGTAATAGAATTCAGTATATAAAGAGAGGTGATCTGGTGGTCTAGGGGTAAGGTGTCGGACTTTTGTGCCGAGGGTCCGCGGTTCAATCCTCGATCCCGGCACAGATTTATCTGATTGCCAAACCCTTCTTTCACCTCTGACAAGATGTGTATTAATCATAACTTGTGAATGTGAGGAATGCCAGGCCTCCCCCGTGGTTCTGATCCCACGTTAAACTGTAGGTCCTCCGTTTCATCTCGCAATCATCCTACCATTACACATTAGCGTAAGTGCGTATAACCCGAACGTGTAGTAAGACGCGGTGCTAATAATAATAATAATAATAATAATAGTATATAAAGAATATAAATAATGTCAGAAAATGCGTTGCGGTGCGGGGCGATGCAATCCAAACAAGTCGGTCGTTTGTTGCCGCCCTACAAGTGTTAAGTTACCCGCCATGCCACATGTCATGCACATGTATGAAGGTAGTAACACACGCAAGGCAGTAGATTTGTCACGTCTTTATCACTCAAATGACGTAACTGAGTATTTTGCATGTTGACAGGCTGCTCGCTGGCTCACGTGTCTCGTGTGATAAGGAAGAACAACTTGTTTCCGACTCGCGTCTATCTTTATACGCAACATGTTGGCCAACATGATCACAAAAAACTGTGCTACAATATATACGCATTCACAATTTGTTGGCGATGTTGTCCAACATGTTTTATCATATTCTGAAAATTGAAAAATGACACCTGGACACGGGAATCGAACCCGTGACCTTTGGTTTAGTACACCCATGTTCTAACCACTGAGCTATCCAGGAATCGTCCCGTCCCCAGGGTCATTCTTTACTCATATTTTAAGGCTAAGTCCATCATAGACTCAGCCTTAAAATATGAGTAAAGAATGACCCTGGGGACGGGACGATTCCTGGATAGCTCAGTGGTTAGAGCATTGGCGTACTAAGCCAAAGGTCCCGGGTTCGATTCCCGTGTCCAGGTTTCATTTTCCAATTTTCAGAATATGATATCTAACTGAAGTAATTACCATTAATATAGTTCTGGCTATTTACTCTTAACAACATGTTTTAGTTGTGAGGGCCGGTCATTGACAACATGTTTTAGTTGTGAGGGCTGGTCATTGACAACATGTTGTGTTGTGAGGGCCGGTCATTGACAACATGTTTTAGTTGTGAGGGCTGGTCATTGACAACATGTTTTAGTTGTGAGGGCTGGTCATTGACAACATGTTGTGTTGTGAGGGCTGGTCATTGACAACATGTTGTGTTGTGAGGGCCGGTCATTGACAACATGTTGTGTTGTGAGGGCCGGTCATTGACAACATGTTGTGTTGTGAGGGCCGGTCATTGACAGCATGAGTTGTTGTTGATTAAATTGTTGCAGATAATAAATAGTTAACGCAACATGTTGGCTGATATGGGAGGTTCTGCGCATGCGCTATTCAGTCATTATAAAGACGTTAGCGACGCACGAGTTTTATTTTCAGATAAATTTAACATCTTGGTTTTGCATAATTTTGTGGTTATGGAATGGAAAAAGTGAAAAACAACTAAACTAATTGAGTTGTATCAAAAGTATTCCGTTCTTTGTAACAAGAATTCAAATAACCGAGGAGATACTTATTGTAATGCGGGTGATTTGCGGCCGCACGAGTTGTTTAACTTTAAAAAGAGTCAGTTGAATTGCGGCCCGAGCTGTTGACCTAACCTAATCTAACCTAACCTTCAAATTTTTGGAAAAACCATTGAACGACAAGAAGTGAGGAAGTTTGGATATTACGAGGGATGTCGACGTGAGACGATGATAGTTTCTATCTGAAACTTAAGACAATATGATAGAAAGCACACTGATAATTAGGTGGCTAATTAGGCCGCAATTCGTACGTGTGTCTCATAAATCCGGGGCGCAACTCGTACACTATTTCAAGATTAGGCCGCAACTCACTACACGGGCAATAGCTAAGAGTTTTGAACAGCCCCCGTCCCCTCTCCCCCATCGTTTCGGGGGTTTTTTTCTGCAAGAAAACACTTCCTGCAACAGAATAAATTAAGAAATATCAAGTAATAATACATGGTTCTCCATGGCCAAAAATGTGTATGGTTATTAGAAACCGAGGAGCCAGGATGTTGGCCAAACAAGTTGGCATGATTAAACGTGGCTTACTTTTCCCCATTTGTTTGCTCCCAACATGTTGGATCAAACTTGTTACGTAATAAACAAGGAATGATGTTTGACTAATTATAATTAAAAGCATATGTAGGCTATATGTAGTAAAATGAATGGACCAAATTAAAAAGCATATATTAAAAGTAAGAACAATTAACAGTTGAAATCATAAGAGAAAATAGTCAAAGCCTGATTAAAATGTTCATAAAGTTATAAAAGACATGTAATATGTACAAGGTTTTTCAACGGTTATTTGGAGGGATCTCTCTACCTTCCTGTGAAATTTTAATTTTCTACCTCATCTGAAACTTTTTTAACAGCAGTGCCCCCTTCCCAAATTTCCTGAGCCCAAATTTGAAATTTCACGTGTTTTGATTTTTTCTGGCCATATGTGGCAATCTCTATACCTTCCTGACAAATTTCATTTTTCCGACTCATCTGGAAGGGGGTTTTCTTTTACGGACAGATCTACTTCCAGCTTTATATATCGCGAACTGGACAACCCCAATCCGTGGGCCGAATCTGGCCCGCGAGCCGTAGTTTGGGGAGCCCTAGTCTAAGGCGTCACTCTCGCAATAGACTAGACTTCCGATTACAGGGAGATCGGGTTTCGAATCTTGTTCAGATGTACTGAAGGTGTTTTTCTACTCTCGTACATTAATTTATCTCTAGGGAGAACGTCTTTTGAGACTTTAAACCTCGTATACTCTCAAAGTCCCCTATCTTGTAAGCTACTCCATTGTGTAATCTGTCAAGGTAAGACTTCTTGCTATCTTTCAATGTAAACCGTCTGTGCGAGTAGCTATCTGGATATATAATATTGATAAGCTTACTTTAATTTCTACACTCGATGTTCGCTTACAAAGGTCATGTATGTGTGTCCGTTTGACGCCGAGTATATTTGTGCGATTAAATCATCCAAATTAATAAATCCTACTTTTTCCTGGTAGAATGCTTTGATCTTAGAAGTTGCCTTCAAACCGGGTTAAGAATCGCCAAGTATGGGGGACAGTGGTTGTTTTATAATCCTCTTTAAAATATAGCTAATTTTTTAAAAAAGTTTGGGCTGTACGCATATGTACTTATTACGCTAATGTGTTAGGATGATTAAGGTTGAATTTAGAATAAGTGTACCCAAATATGCGTGGAGAAAGAGTGGCAAACCATTTAGAAGTAAACCCGACAGAGATTCGAACCCCAATATAAAACTGTGCCGAGATACATACAGATCTTTCTCTGAAGTTCACGGGGCTACGACGATCAGTCTCCGTGGTAAGGACACATCGTTTTTAGCACTCAGAAATAGAAAATACCCTCTGCATGCAACAGGATGTCCAGTTGGGGAAAAATATGGAAAACCTGGACGAGTCAGGAAATTTAAAACTCCTGAGAAGATCAAGAAACTGCCAGGGAATTTTTCTAGGGAAACTTTGTTTTTATCAAATCTGTGTGCATATAATAGCTATGAGCGCATTTCAAACATCAGATCTCCCCGTTATCGGCAATCCAGTATATTGCGAGAGTGACGCGTTACATCATTAGAGCATCGAAGCGGGTAAATTCACCTATTAAGATGGGGTGCTAGTGAGCGTGAGTTTAGAGAAGTATTTTTGAAGTTTTTATAGCATAAACATTTTTTGGCCAAAATAAATCAAATATTTCTTCTATAGAAACATATAGTTTAGTTTTCTGCACATGATAATCTCAACAGTCCTTGAATATCTGTCAAGGGGGTCCTAGAATTGAATGACAACTTTTTATCTTAATTTAAAAAGTTTGTCACCGAATGCCACCATTTTCATGCCAGATATACAAAAATTGTTGAGATTAACACGTGCAGAAAGCTAAACTCTATGTTTCTATAGAAGAAAAATTTGATTTATTTTGGCCAAAAAAGGTTTATCCTATAAAAACTGTAAAATTAGCGCACTAAATTCGCGCTCACTAGCACCCTATCTTAAGCTGGTGGTGTGATACGTTGTAGATGTTCGGCTACTTGACATGTTCCGACCAAACTTTGTACACACACAGATACATATCTCTCATTGATATATTTACAACTATTATCATTATTATAATCAATCATCATGGCACACTGGAAGTGACTAGGCTAAAAAATATAACTTTCAATCTTTACTTGTAGGAAGTTATATAAAACATGTGTTACCTTAACAATGACCATAGAGGCTACAGTCGGACACTTTTTAATTCAATCACTGGTGACTCTACCTACTGATCTAAAGTTTCCGCGTTCATATCCCAATAGGTTAAAAAATATTGAGTTTTAATTTATCCATTAGGGATAAATGCCGTGTGCGTTTTGACCCAATTTATATCAGCGCATGGCTTACAAACTTCGGAACACACATCTCCCGTGTAGAGACCACTGTGAAAGGGAAACTTCTAACTTCACCGACCTTAAAAGATTTTCGACCATGCCGGCACTCGAGCCCTGGATCCTTAGCATGGATAATTTGGAAATTGTATTTGTTTCTTTTCACTTAGTTGCTATTTAAATAAAATCAACGTGTATATAGGTAGGTTTCCCAAAGTCTTAAAACTCCTGTGATTTACGCATGGATAGTAGGATTCTGGTAGGAAGAACCGTATTTCACAGCAACAAAATCTGCTAGAACTTCTTTAATATATCCATACAGTATGTCAGGTTACATCTGCAGTTGTCACTTTAGATAGATAGATAGATAGTATCAACAAATATAAAATTACACAAATATAATAAATGAATGCTATCACTGTTTCCACAAAATAACTGTATTTTCAAAAAGGTCATTTCTACTAGAATTCTACTATAGCGTTGTTGAACCTCCTTACTTTGTAAACAACAATTGAACGATCTAGAACAGTGCTATTCAGCCAGGGGCACGCGAATTGATCTTAAAAGGTAAAATTTAATAAATATTTTGGGGCGTGTGAAACTTCGAAACAAATATCAACTTCGACTTCACTTCGAAAAAAATCCGGCTTCAACAATTATGAATCTTCGCCATTAATGTTCAATTATTACCATTCCTAGCTGTTATGTACACTACAAGACAATATTAATATGGAAACATTCTGAATTGAATTGGAATTTGTCATAATAACTTGCTTTATCAGAATCTAAACTAAATATTAGAAACGATTGAGGAATAAAAACATTTTCCAAGTAATTTTAATATACAATGTTATATAAATAGCCAAAATATAATTTTCCAAACATAAAACCACCAAGAAAAAATATTATAACTTCGATTCGGCTTTGAGAATATTTCATATATTTGATTCGAGTTCGCTTCGAATTGAAAAAGTGAACTTCGCACACCTCCAATATAAATATTTATTATTTCATGATATACGTTGAATAATCATGGTTAAATTTAAGGTTAGCCTCAAGAGACCGCTACGTAAGAACTTTCGATCTAGGAGCGAAATTTTCTTTCGTCTCTTTATGCGATTCTTTTCTGGATGGCAATATGCTAGGTAATAATGTATTTGTTATTTAATAGCTCGATTCTCTCTTTACTCATTTAAAAATTATTATTAAATACATTATTTTGAAGGTAGATTATTGATTATGTGTAACTTGCATTATGCACCAACAATTTTAGGGATACAAAGTTGAGGAATTAGTAGTATATGTAGGTGTACGCGAGCAAAAAGGGTTTAATACCACTCGTATTTAGGCGACATTTTCTTAAAACTCTAGTCAAGTGCATATTCTGAATTTTATCGATTATTGTTTCTTTTTTCTTTAGCACCGCGTCTTACTACTTCTACTATATTCATTCTCTAGAAGAATAAATCAGGAATGTGTTTTTTTACCAACAAGTGCTGTGATATCTTATAAGAGGCAATATAATAATTGTATTATTTTGTAATTTACAATTCAAATTCTTATTTACCTTTGAATTATATTTCTTGCCACCAGACGTTTGTCATTTACCTCCCAATTGCCCCAAAGCGTGAAAGCTTCAGAACATTATTTTCACCCTATTTCTAATTTTTTAAAGTTCGATTGAAGCTAAACAATTTGTATTTCATAGATAGATATTACTTTTTTCTGAACAGAGAAGTTTTTATTTAAAGATTTTGATCAAAATTGGCTGAAATCAATTTAGTTTTTAAAATCTAATGAATTTTTACTTTCTCTCGACACCCCGAAGAGAGAAGTATTGTGATCATCAAAAAAAATCTATCTTTGAGATGTTAATAAATGTCCAAATTTCATGAATTCCTGAAACAGATTTTTTTTTCACGATGCCTTCTGTTTGTACCTTGGGCTACAGCCAAAACCATTTTATCATTCAGGGTTTTCATAATGTTCCGCAGAGAAGTTTTTAGAATTAGATGTCTAACTCTAAAATTAAGGGTAGTTTACGGGATAAAAGAGAAAGAATCGATTTTCTCGAAATCCGCTTTAACAATTTTGATTAATTTTCGTATATAGTCATTGTGTACCATTACAAACAAAATTGCTACTAATTATCATTTTCCAATTAAAATGACTTTTAAGGTACTTTACATAGTATACAAAATAACTCATTAAAACAGTTGGAACTATATTTTTTTATAAAACTCTTTTATTTGAAATATTTTTATAAAACTAACAGCTATTAGCAAATATATAATATTTTTTCAAGTATTTAAAATGAAATTGATTGTTATGCTCTTTGGTGGACAGAGATAGTAGTTTTTTCTCATTTTTTATGTAACAGTGAATATCATTTCATATATAAATACTCATTTATGAAGTGTTTTTGCGACATTATATAATATTTCACCAATCATAAGAGATTTAAGTGAATGTATCAATTATAACATAATAGCGAAAGTCTATATGGTGCGCCGTATAATTTATTTTAACAACTGGCAACGGTAGACACGGGAACTAAACTCCACTCTCGTCTAGTATAGTTTTGCTGTTGATGGGGAGTTCGGAGCTGTAATACCGGCTAGGTCTACGGAAGTTTTTTCTATAGGCTTTCCATTCCCCTCCACGCAAATGCGGATACGTTTATTTTAAATTATATTTACCTCATTTCTACCTAGTTAGAATAATTAATTGTAGTAATTAATAATTGATTGACAAGTGTTAAAATGGGTTTGATTTTTTTTTTATTGAAACGTTTTAAAATTTAACGAAATACCTTATGCCACTGTTTGGAAGCCATATATGACTAAACAGTTCACATGGTTCCTCCGTCGCGTTGGAAGTATAAACCACAGGAGTAAAAATACAGCAAATAATGAGCATTATCTGCGGAGAGGCGTGTATATACCAATTTTATTTCGAAATTTGTCGAGCAGCTAGAAAGGGCGGGGGGTTAGGGGGTGACATCTTAGTTGGCTGAGGTATTGCCAGTCATATGTTGTGTCTAGGTTACATATTGACTAAACATTTAACAATACGCAAGTTTGGTGTTTATAGAAATGGAGACAAAACTATTTTCCATGACCTTATACATTGTAAACATAGTTTTAAAGTTGAAATTTCATGCTCTGAAAGATTTTAAAAAACACGCATTTTTTATAATCACTAAGACCTAAATACCCGGGAAACGAAAGATAACTGTTACTGGAGCATAGAATGGATCTTTGTGGATCGAACGGTGTAATTTAATAATGCACTAACAACAAAAATTGTATTGCCATTGGTTTTTCCTCCTCCCCTGTTTGTTCTCCTACTGTCAAACAGCTCCACCCAGCAACGTTATAAACTAACTTGTTTTCTGAATTCCCTACGAATCTAGCGCCATAGACTGAACGTTCATCCGATGACATGTTGTCACACCCCTGTGACAACGCAGGCCGTGTTATCTGCTTGCCTAAAAAATAACTCCTGTGTATTGTTTGTCATCGTCAATCGACGTACAACACTGCACACGAGTCTAGCACCCACTTGACTGCAATGCGTCGACTGGAAAGAGTTGACATCTATTGAATCCACGANGGGGGGGGGGGGGGGGGGGGGGCAGAGAAGAAATAGAATTCGCGCAGATACACAAGCTGTTATAAAAATAGATAATTGAATGAACATCAGTTGACGCTTTCAAGGATTCTTCCCACACAAGTCAAAACTTTCCTTTTCTCGTTTAAAAACGTCAACTTCACTACAGTAGATTACTTTTACAAGAAACTTGGTGGGCCGCGAAAAATACATTGTGGGTCACATTTGGCCCGCGGGCCGCCAATTTGAAACCCTTGAAATAGGATCTATTATTACCACCTAATAAGCTATTATACATCCACTAATAGAAAAAAAGGCACCCTAAACGGGTTTTTGCAATGATATCACCCTTCTTTATATCAACATGATTGTTGTAGTAAAATATAGAGGGTAACAAACATTTTCTTATAGTTTTCTTTGTAGTCCTTACCGTTCTCATACAATCTCGCAGTGAAAAGTTTTGATTATTATTTGTGGATTTTCCCTTTAAACCATTTTCCTTTAACGCCCAGGCTACGTTATATTGGGAGTCGTAAGGTTTGTGGATTATTTATATAATTTCCAACTATCCAATGGTTGTATGAAGACGCGCCAAAAAGCAATCCCACCTAAGCGCGGGATTTACCTCGGGCGGCCTTTCTTGTTTTCGACTAACAAGTGTCGGCAGAGTTAGCTTGGTGCAAGCACGTTTGACAATTTTCCAGGGTGACTGCATTTAAATCCTCCTCTCATTATCTGTCCAATGTGTTGTCTCTTCGATCATATGCTATGGCCAGTGGCGTGTCGCGGAATGTTTCTAGGGTAGGCAGAGCTCGTTTAGACTGTACTGTTTTCCTTGAAAGGTAGCAATCTTACTTTGATGGAGCTCACTATATTATGACCCGATCTTATAAACCACACCATAGTGGAACAATGTAAGGTAGCCTAGCTACCTTTCAGGGTAAACTAAGGGTACGTGTGATGTGTTTTCATCACACATCGAGACACTCGCCTGTCTTGTAACAACAGAAATACATTTCCCAAGTGAGGTATGTAGTGCTGAGAATTTGTGTGGTTGGCAATGGGGATCAACTGGAGAACCATTCACAGTTACAGTTTCAACAAGCTTTGCTTATCATGGCATCACTCCTCTACACGTCATTAGCATCGGAATTCAGAGGTACAGAAAAAAACAACGTATTTAACTTTGAAACACAATGTTCTACTTTTGCTTATTCCCTTGCAGTAAAACTGTTCTCTTGGTCACTGCTAGAGAATGAGGCACATGTTACTGTCGAATGGCGCTCTGTTGTTGATACACAAGAAAACGTCCGTTCCTTATCTCTAGGGATCGTTACCCTGTCATTAATTCAACTACTTCACTGCTGTGACGTTGGCTTTTGAAACAATTGAACAATGTAAAACGGTGCTATTGTGTCAGCAACGTAACCGGCAGGAATAAAGGTTGACCGTATTAATTGTAGCTGAATTTATATTATTATTTTTAGGCTGCAAACAAAGCACAAAGATACAGTGATTGGTTATTTATATTTACCTAATTCATATTTTTCTCTTGCAAATGTGTATATTGTGGCCTTTATCTTCTTCCTCCACTGTACAGTATATTAATGAGTGTGGGTGATAAGTGACGCGCTAGTCTCAGGGGTGACCAATGTGTTTAGAGTATTTACATTCTTCCTGTTGAACGCTAGAGGATTCTCACCAGGTCATTTTATTATACCCCAAAAATAGCATACGCAGGTCAATTCTGTTAAGGGAAAAACATGGTTTTTTTTGTCAATTATAAATGTTATTAAAACAATTATTTATACATTTATACGTTAATTAATGTGCAATATAGCTATCACTATTGATAGATATTGTCAATACTTATAAACTAGTAAAGTTTTATCAATGTATATAGCAAAAAAATAAGTTTGTATTTTCTACTCTCTCCAGATTAAATTTAAGTTGAAAAGTAGGTATATATTAGTAGGCTGATATGCATTTTTTGTTTGAATATTAATTTTTAATAATACATTTTAGAATGTGAACTGGTTTGGCTATCTTTTTTTTTGTTATACATAATTATATATTAGTTCTAACTATTATAGAAAGTGTATAATAGCTTTTCCCCTACACCACCTTTCAAAGAATTTGTGGGGTTGAATCCCAGGCGATTCAAAATTGAGTCTTCGAGCGTGCGAAAGTAAGCAGATTGTTAGGAATTTTAAGTTCAATATAATTTAAATCAGGTGATATTAAAACATCTGTGAAACTAATAACTATTATGTTTGTTTTAAGTTCGGTCACCGTTACCAAATTAAATCATGTTGTATAAACATATCTGATGTAGTCCTCAATGATGGTAAATTATTATAACATTCTCAGTAGAGTTGGTTTACAATCACTTCGACCTTTTCTGACTGCTCAAAAGTTGTTTGGTATTCACCTGACCCACAAATACATTCTTGTCCATTTTTACACTTGGATGTCGATTTACATCCCTTGTGAAAAGTAGCAAGACTCGAATCAGCGGTCGCATGGTCTAACGCGTCACTCTCATTTTGAACTTGAGCTTCGAATCCTTGTCGGGTGTAATGAGGGTGATTTCTCCTAGATGTTTATTCTACTCCTACATCAGGCAAATGCGTCTATGAATGAACGACCTGCTTCGGTGGCCACGTGGTTTAAGGCACCACTTTCTCAATAGACTAGACTGCCGATGATGGGGAGATCGGAGTTCAAACCCCCATCGGGTGTATGGAGGGTGTTTTTTCACTCTCCCTCTACGCAAATGTGAGTATATTTCCTATAAAATTCAAACTTCATTCGTAACTCAGTAGCGTTAAGACCTATGCGTATAGCCTGAGTAGGCAGTAAGACGCTATGTTATAATATATATATATATATATATATATATACACACACACACACACATACACACACACACAGGATTTTCCAAAAGTCTCCATACATATAGAGGGAATGACAATTCATAATAGAAATGTCACATAATTTGCTCGTTGTGGTGGCCTTCGAGAGTCAGGCACATGCCATTGTGGTGGCCTTCGAGAGTCAGGCTCATGTCATTGTGGTGGCCTTCGAGAGTCAGGCTCATGTCATTGTGGTGGCCTTCGAGAGTCAGGCACATGTCATTGTGGTGGCCTTCGAGAGTCAGGCTTATGTCATTGCGTTCCAACCAGTCCCAACACATGCTCTGCAACATGTCCGGCGTTATATATTGACAGGCGTCGATGATACGGGCCTTCAGACGGTGCAAGTCCCGGATTTTCTCCTGGTAGACCTGCGACTTAATGTGACCCAAGAGGTAAAAATCAAGAGGTGTGGGGTTGGAGAGTGGGGTGGCCTTTCAACGAGTCCTCTTCGGCCCATCAAATGGTTGCTAAACTGACTGTCCAGCCATTCACGCACAGGATGGGCGTAATGGGGGGCGTCAGTCATGCTGAAAGTACGTTTGAAAATATCCCTTGGAATTCCATGCCAGTGGCATCACAGTCTCCAACATCAAGATCCCATTCCCCATTCAAGGTTTTGTTAGTGAAGATGGGCCCAATCAGTCTGCCTCCCACAGGCCACACCACATCATCAACTTCCTGGCACCATACATTTTGGAATCATCCACCCAGTGGCGATTTGTATCGTTCTAGTAACTCATATTCTGGTGGTTAGCCACACCGCTAACATAAAAGCTGGCCTCGTCGGAGAAGAGGATTTCAACACCCAAGTTCGGCTGGTCAAGTTGATTTTGCACCCATTCACAGAATTTGACCCGTTGGTCATAATCGTCTTCACTCAGCTTCTGCAGCAGCTGCGTTTTGCAGGAATGCCATTTGTGGGTTTTAACTATTTGGTGAATGCTGCTTTTGCTGACGCCGGTTTCGGTAGAGAGGCACCTGATGTTTTTTGGGGGGGCTCTTCGACAGTGTTGCAAGCACGCCAGTCGACTGACGTCCCGATCGGGCTGGTCTCCCACATTCCCGGTCTTTTGAAACGTTGCTATTAGTTTAGCTACATTGTCTTTCCTGGGCCATGCCTCTCGTTGAACACCAGATGCAACAGGCCTGGCGCTACCTGACCCAGCCAGAAGGATTATATATATATATATGTGTGCTCGTCACGAGTCACTGGCATTTTGGCATCTCACCTACACAAAAAGAACATTCGTCTTATGTATAGATAATTGTGACATACTATATATTATATAATAAATATCTTCATCACCACTTGGAACCTAACTGGGAGTTCCATTTGCATGTGGTCAACCTAGCTTACGCGACTGAATCACGAAGTGTTAATGTTATCTAAATTGTGGCATCTGTGTAATTAAGCCATTATAAGAGTTATTAATCACTAGGGCCAGGATTTTTATGGCCTACAAATATTAAAAAACTAGCTTATATAATTTTAAAAAAATATTTTAAATTTACACAGAATTACCTCTTTACAAATATAAATTTAAAAGTACATATGCAATTGAAAGCATGTTTGCAACAAAATAACTCTTGCATTCTGCTAAATGTAATTTTTAATTACAAATATCTGCTTCAGAAAAAACCCATCCCCTTCCAACGCAAGCTTAGTCTAGCTTAGTTTCGGTCTCACCAGGAATTTACAACTAGAAAACCAAAAAGGATACCAAAGGTAGTTGCCTAAATTATCTTATCATTCCTACAAGTGTGTCATTAAAAAATATTATATTATTACATGTCATCAAAATCCGATTCCTGTTCATCCCATTACTGCTCGTACATTATTGTGATGAGGGCAGATAAGAAATGGCTTTTTATTACATTATTAAAACCTTATAAAAATTGTTAGTAAAAAGGGGACAGCATCTGTTTCTCGGTGAAGATAAAAATCTCCATGGCGTCAGCCTGCATTCGAGCTGTACCAACCTAGCGGCCGCCGTCGGTTGGTGAAGATTGTGCCAACCTCCACGGGTATATCGTATAATGTGAGCAGTACAAGAGCCCCCATAGCCGTGAATCTCATTTTTCTAGACCTGAGCCTCTCCTTTTTTTCATTCAAATAGCTCCTCATTTGTCTTGACCCCCCCCCCCTTTCAGACCCAGAATAATCTAAAAGCGCTGGGGATCAAACCGAGAATCTCTGTATCTGTAGCCAGGAAGTGTGGCCACTTGATCACAGAGGCGATTCATGAGGAAGATGGCAAGAGATGTTTAAAAAGAAACGTGTTCCGCAGTAACGGTTTTCTGTAAACCTTACCTTTTGATGGATGAGACTGTGAACTGTTTTCATACATGGACAGCCCTGTTAAGTGGAATCCACATTATTTAAAAGCTGTGTTTGCTGAGCTCACTTCCTCTGTCCTGACCTTATACTTGCGTCCCTTCCCCCTCAGCTAGTTCATAGTAGTTCTAGTGTTCAAGGTACCCCCGCCCTTTGCTCAGCCCGTTGCCAAAACTACCAAACACCATATCAGCCAATAGAATTAAACATTATATTATTGTTTGGAAAATAATTGCACCAGCGTTCTTTCATGGAGAGGAAGATACATCATAATTATAAACTAATTATAATAGCTGGGAACTAGGGCGATTATGATGTCATATATTATAGCTCAATAGGACAAAAACATGTTTTTAACTATTTTTATTTTATTTTGCTTATAATTGCATGTTTGGGATTGTTTTTTAATCCAAGCGAATATTCAAAACATGTAGGGTATATTTTGAATAATATTATTAAATATTTATTCCAATTAAATATTTTTATTAAAGTATTTTCTGACAAAATGTTAATGTTTTTGCAATGTCTAAATAAATCCTATTTTTCTAAATAAAAAGTATATAATTCTTAAACAAACTATATATGTAAACTATTTAGCCATATTTTCAGCCATCCTAGGTCATTAGAGGATGTACTTGAAAAAAACAACTTTTTTTTTACATCTCTGTGCAATTTTTGTTTAGTACATCTTTAAGGGCATCTGTGCATACATCATTTATTTAACGGCAAGGATATCTTAGCCCTAGAAATTGTCCGGCAAACATTCAGTCGATTATTGGATCCCTGATTCCCGGATGTGTTACAATATCTGTTCGCCCAATCCAACTTTAATTTAAAATGTGTCACATGTGACTAAAGACGGCTAGAATTATTGCAAGCTGTCTTGTTGTGACTATCCCACCGGTCGGTCCCAGTAATTGTGCCTCGTGTCCTGCTGATGTAGCACATTCATCCAGAAACACAGGACATCACATTTCTTACAATGAACAGGAGCTATGTTAGTTTGGGGATTAAATATGACTGTCCGTAGTCCTTTCTTTTTAAAATAATTAGAATTGTTTGCATCCGAATTGACACGTTTACCTTTATAATACTTTACATTCTCTAGACCCCTCGGAGAAAGAAATATTGTGATCGTCAAAAGAATTGAACTAGAGGTTTTGATAAATGTCAAGGTTACATGACCTACTGAAACCGGAAGAGTGGTTTTTTCCAAACCTTTTGTCTGTGTGTGCCTCGCCCTTGAGCCGAAATAATTTTACCACTTGGGCTAAAACATAATATCTGGGGTTTTCATAAGGTCCCCCCCAAAGAGTTTTTGGAATGATATTTACAACCCTAAAAGTAAGGGTAGTTTACTGAAGGGTAAAGAGAGAAAAAAATAATTATAAACCTCTGCTGTAACGATTATTAAATTTTGTATCTAGGCATTGGTTAACATTACCAAAATGGCAATTCTCATTTTCCCATAAAAATGACTAGGTGTAACTTATATAATCGGAAATTCCCAATTTTGATTGTATTTCCGAAACTACTTGAGATATGAAATAAGTTGTCTTTGTTGAGTTGTAGTACTATTAAAAATAACAGTCCTTTATTTGGAATCAATGGTTATAGTCTAAAGCTAATTGTTTCTTAGCTATGGCAAATATATAAAAATTTAATGTAGCTCTAAAAACAGTAAAATATTGTTATGGTCTTTGCTGGACAGAGTTCCTCTTTGCTCACTGTTTATAATTCTATAACATTCTATGCTGTGTATTATTGTATTCATGCTCTTCGACAACAATGCCATTCTGCAACAATGTGTGTTATTTCCTTTCACAAATCGTTAAAAGAAAAAGTCTGTGTGGTGTACTGTACCATTTATTTACTAATATAATATTATTACCCGCCTCGGTGGCTGCATGGTCTAACGCGCCACTCTCGCAGTAGACAAGACCGCCGATGATGGGGAGATATAGGTTTGAATCTAGGTCGTGTATACTGAGGGGAGTTTTACAAAGTGGTTTTCCACACTCTCTCTTTACGCAAATGTGGGTACACTCTATCTTAATATAACCTTCCTAATTCCTAAAACCATTAGTATAATTAGTATCTAAGCGTATGATCCAAACGGATAGTAAGACGCGGTGCTAATATATATATATATTTAGCCACAATGTGCAAGCCTCATTTTCTCATTTAATAGGCTTAGGCTTTCTCACCATCGTAATTAAACTAGCGATGTTCTTATGGTGATACTTTTCACGGTAAAAACCTTTTCGCACGATGAAGTCCACCAACCCAACAGAAGATGGCAAAGAATTATTTTAATATTGAATCCCTTTAAAAGTAATTTAATTATTCTTAAACATTATTGGGGTTGTAACTCCAATGAACTACTCTTTTAAGTATTGAGGAGGATTATATTAGTAACAATATTTTCAGGAAGG